>PVJH01035593.1:0-19551 GCA_004026705.1 Nesogale talazaci
CAGTTGGCTTTCATCTCTCCACTGCTCAGTCTTCTCCTGTTTGTGGCATATGTGCTGTCCAGGGTTTTTAGTTGAACTTAGCAGGAGTCATAGGAAAAGCACAGCTACTCCTTCATAGGTGCTGACATCACTCACGATGCAGGTTTAAAAATGTGAATTTGCTGCCAACATTTAAAAAACGAAGAGATTTCAAATAAAATCAAAGCTCTGGATTTTCTTGGCATTAGCTTTCCAACTGGCCTGAGGCTCTCATAGAGGGTGTGCCAGCTGAGGGACACGGAAAGAGGCCTGGAAGTTGACTCTATGTTTGGTTGTGCATTGACCAGGTCCCTGATATTTGGAAGCAACACAAAGGCACCTAACTACACAACAGTAGCCTTGCTTCTTCAGATCCTGACTGAGGAACCTTGGAACAATGACTCACTCTGACCTGCAGTCAGGCGCTGGAATTCTACCACCTATAGCCCCAAAGGTAGAATAGGAAGACTCCCAAAAGGTGTGTGCACCAGCCAGGTCTCAGCCTTTTATTTCATCTCTGTACCCCTGCTCCCAGTATGCACCAGCAGTGTTCACGTTTTGCAACAGCAGAGGCCAGTGGTCCACATCCAGTCCCAGGCTGGTGGGGCAGATACTTCTGCATGTTTGTACAGCCACTCAGGAACATAAGTTTGCCCCTGTGGTACTTGGAGTTAACCCTGAAGTGCCTCCTCCACTCCATCCCTACTGATCCCCAAGCCTGGAGCAAAATACATATGCAAGCACAGACACACATACACACACACACACACACACACACACACACTCAAACACAGAGCAAGGAAGTTCCTAAATTAATCCCTGCAAACTATGATAGCTTAAGTCATTTAACAACTGTATTTAACAACAACAAATCAAACAAGAAACAGGCACTATGACAACCTATTTCCTAAGTTCCAAAGGTAGAAAATCCCAAATGTGTTTTTTTAAACTAAAGAGAGAGAGAGAGATCAGCATTTCAGCCAAGCTACCAGGAACAGGGTACTGCCATCTAGGCATCAAAAACCAGCAACAACAAAAAATAGTTTTAGCTCCCACTTGGCCAAAGTCTGATATGGTCTAAGGACAAGCACTTATTTCATAAACCAATTGCCTCAGATGTAAAATATTGACATTGATCTTAACCTGTGAAATCTTAACTAGCGCCATGCTTCCTCTCCTTTCTCCATCTTCCTAAGTGGTGCAGACTAGATAGGCACGCCGCTCCCCAGCCCCTGAGAAACAGATCTTTAACTGGGATGGGCACATTCCCTTCAGCTTTCCCAATGGTATTTGAAATGAGTTTAAGCACCAAGGGGGCACAGGGCTTGTTTTTAAAGGTATGTGGGTTTGTTTGACTGAATTAGAAATCAGGAAACAGGTCAAAATAAAATCAGATAACGATATTAAAGGAAACAGAATTCGTTTTGCCTTTGACCTCTGCTAGGTGGGATTCCATAGGAGCCTGGCTGAGTTTCTAAAGGGATGTGGAATTGGGGTATTGAAGCTGGAGTGTGTGCGTGCTCTAGGAACTGGCAGGGTGGGCTGAGGGAAGCAGGGCTGGGTTGGGTTTTTTATGAGGTCATTGACATTTCTGTTCTGTGTTTCTCCCTCCTATCGAGGGCATTTTCGTGGCCCATTTTTAGGACAGTCATCCAATGGCTTCGTGACAGATACAACTCCCTCCTGACTGTTCCAGGCTCGCTCTTTCCACCCCCACAAAACTGCCCTGGTTAAGCTCAGTTTCTAGATGTCACCTTATTTCAATGTAGGGAAATGCCTTTGGGTCCCTAAGAAGCCACTTCATTTCAACAAATAAGTATGACTATTTGTGAGAAGCCAAACCTGTGAGAAGAAACAAATAGGACAAGGCCCTGCCCTCAAGGGGCAGCTCTATACGCCAGTATGTTGCTTCCTGCCTGTGTTGGTCCAGGTAAACTAGAGAAACAAATTCATAGACACACATATGGATATAAGGGTATGGTTTATATACAAGAGGAATGTAATCTTGAGAAAACATCCCAACCCAGTCCAGTTCAAAGTCATAAGTCTGATATTAACCCATATGCCTGATATCAGTCTATAAAGTCTCCTTCCGATTCATGAAGTCACAGGCCAGTAGGTACAGAGTCCTGGTGCCGGCAGGGGTCTCCCTATGGCTCCTCCCTTCCAGGGCTCACGGTCCATCAACAGCATCCAGTGGTGGTAAAGGCAACTCAGCACTGGAAGGGGTCTCCATGTGGCTTCTCCAGCCTCAGAGGTCTGGTCCCATCAGGGTAGGGATGTGTGCCTTCTCCTTTGGCTCTTCCAACTCCTCAGATGCTGCCATCTTATCTTGTCCGTAGTTCGTTGTCTCTGAGACCAACTCCCAACATCTGGGGAGATAGCTTCTCATCTCCACGAGGGAAATATCACAAGATTTCTCAGAAGTCTCAGGAGGAAGCCAGGCCCACACAGAGGCCTGATTGGTTACTCAATGGCTATCTCCAGATTAACAGGACAGACTCCACCCCTACATCTCAATCATGAAATTAACATAAGCACATGACTGCCACACTGCCTTTGTTCCTTGGTGTTTCTAGGCTGTGGACCTGACCACTTCTGGCAGACTAGAGACCCAAGTTGGGTTTAGGTCTGCCCTCCTGTGGCCCCACAGTCATGCAAAAGAAGCAAATGTTCCTCCAGTGCCTATTCTCAGGCATCCTTTTCATATATTGAATTGAACATCTCAACCCAAGAGCTCGCCATAATTTTTCCATTTCCAGTCACACTGCCTAAGTGTTATGTTTATTGATAATGCACTTGGAAATCTGTTTTATCCTTCTTCCAAGGGCAGGTTCACACAATGTGCATGTTCTCAAAGCAAAGCAGTTCCAAGAGAATCAGTAAATGTGTTCGCTTGCTATTGAAAAGAAAAGAAAACCCAATAAGAACAAAGATGGTTGGGCTCTGCAGGAAATATTTGAAAAATGGACTTCTAACTTTCAAAGCTTGGTGTTTCCATGTAGCAGAGCAATCACCTGCTTCCCATTTTACAATCAGAGAATTAAAGTTTACCCTATGCCACCCAGAAGATGTGGAGAATCATTCCCAACCATCCTGGATGGTTGGAGACAGTGCCCTCAGAACGGAGCGAATCTCTTTGATCGTTGCCATAGTGACTGCTCTTGGCATGTGTGGGTGTGGCCAGAAGGATGGAGCTACTCTTCCCAATGGTTCTGCCCCACACATGGATTTAATGAAAAGCACCTGGGAAGCCAGGTTTTGCATCAAAGCTCTCATAGGGAAGACTTCTAAGAAGAAGCACATGGCTAGACACCAGGAGAATGGTGTGTTAGTCTGGGTAAGTTAGGGAAACAAATCCACAGTATCTCATATGTATAAGAGAGAGTATAATATAAAGGCTAAGTGCACATTAAGAAAGCATCACAACCCAGTGGTGTCCAAGCCCATAAGTCCAACATCAGTCCATATCTACAATTAGTCCAAGCTACAAAGTCCTCCTCAAACTCACAGAACACACACAATGACACATACTACAGGAAGAAAGCTGAATCAGTAAGCATGTAAGCATCTCAGTGCTAGCAGCACTCACGTGGCTGCTCTAGCACGCAGGTTGCCTGGAGATAGGTTCATGTGGCTTCTCTTCAGGGATGTCTTGCTGGAAGCGATAAGGCAGCTGCACCCTGATCTAACCATTAGAAAGCAAAAGATCCAAGAACTAGAAAGGCAAGACTCACCAAGCCATTGATCTCCCTGCCCTTCAGTTAATCCCTCAGGTGTTTAAAGGCCAGGTTGGTACAATAAACCTTAACTATCTCAAATGGATTCTATCTAGTCCCAGCCTTCCTGCTGCCTGCACTGGAACCAAGCCAAGTGCCTTTCCTTTTCCATATCTCAATTTCTTTATTGGTAAAATTATGACTTTGGCTTGGAGAAGGGCTGCTGCTATGGCAATACAAGTCCAGAAAACAGTTTCCTTGGAAATGAGCAAAGATAAGAACTATGCAATACATTCTTAAACTCAATCTAAAGGACATCCTTAATTTTGAATTTACGTCTTTCCTACATTTCACGTTCAAATGCCGTTTTTTAAAATGAAATGTAAATGTAGGTAAATGATAGTCAACTTTTTCTAATGCCTTAACTTGGAGACTTAAGGTCTCCATTTCATTGGACAACCCAGTTAATTAGTCTAATATCATTGTTGATGCTTCTGTTCTGCCTTCTAGTTTGTGGCACTGCATCTAGAGTCTCCAAAGCTTACAAGTGCCTATCTAAGACACACTTGTTCCCTACTCACCTGGAACAACAGACGAAAAGGGACAATCAGAAATAAGAGAAGATGAACTATATGTGACTTATCTCCCAGCTGACCCCTTTGCCAGGAGACCAGAAAAAGTGGATGATCCCTACCTGTCATCACTGAATATGTTGATCCAAGATTCCAGCGAGGATCTTGATCAAAAAAGGGACTATCAGAACAGAGTGTCAAATGAAAATGAACTCTACACTGCCTGGAGCTGTGATGTTGGATGAATTCCAGAAAGTATTGCCCAAGATAATAGTTCAACTATAAATCCTGAGTCTTCAAAGATTGTGTCTCTAAACTTTAAGTCTTCTTAAAAGTAGCAACAGATTTTCATAACTGGGGGGGGGGGGAGTCTGTGTTGCTAATTATCCTCTATTAAGAACCATCTATATGGGATCAAATGGAGAACAGCAACTGGAAAGCTGAGATAGAAACTGTCAGGGACAGTGAATTTATGGTAATGGGGAGAAAAACCAATACAGGAGTGTGACAATGGGTACACCACTCGATGAGTTAGCAATGTCACCAAATGGTGCAAGTAAAACTGTTGAATTGGTGTGTATTCTGATTGTCTTTTCAACAGCAACAACAAGACTGAATTATATATAAAACATTCTATTGTATTTTTGGTGAAAGGGAAATGCAGCAAATAAATTTCCCACTTCATATCTCTACAAACTGTTCCGTGACATTGCCTACATTTTCTCTAACATGTCTGCATTCTCATTATTTCCATTCTTCTTGTTCTGTTTCCATTCTTCTAGCTTCTCCGATCCTATTAATTTCTCATCTGTGCTTCAAGGTCATTGCTGATCATTTGATCTCATGCAGATGGTTATTTCTTTGATGAATCACTCAGTTATTTGGTGGAAAGGTGACCTTCCAGGGCAGCTGAGTCCCCAGTTTAAAGGGTGTTTTCGGGTTGATCATCTCAGAGAGTTCCTGGTCTTTTTTGGAGAAGTCTTTTGTTCTACATTTCTCTCTCATTCTGTCTCAGGTCCTTGCTGTGCTTAACTGCCACATCTGCTGGTGGTATGACACTGCCCTTACTAAAAAAATGTCGTTGATTGCCTAATTTGCAGTCGTTCTTAAATATGGCTACACCTAGATTCACATGAAAAAATTTTGAAGACACAGATTCACCAGCAATCTAATCCCACCCCCCCCCCCCCCCCCCCCCCCCCCCCCCCCCCCCCCCCCCCCCCACCGCCCCAACCCTGACACCATCTAAATCAATGGAGTTTGAATCTCTGGGAGGGAAACCCAGACATAGATGTTTTGTTAAAGGTCATTCCTGGCTGATACGCAGCCAGGAATAAAGTCCACCAGCTCTGAGGTGTGTAGACATGACTGTACGATAGGATTACTTGAGGAAATTTCACAAAAGTTCAGGTTCCCAAAATACAGTGCAGGATTATAAAATCAGAAACTCTGGCCCAAGAAATCTATATTTACAAAATACTGGCTTTTAGAAACCACAGGCACCTGCGATGTACCAGTGAGCCACTTGTTTCTGCAGTGTCAATACGTAAGATTAACTAGTTTATTCAGGTTATTGTTGAGTGCTATCAAACCAGTTGCAACCCACAGTGACCCAATACACAACAGAGCACAACACGGCCTGGTCCTGCTTCTTCCTTATATATGTTCCTATGCCTGAGCCCATTGTCGTAGCCACGGTGTCAATCATCTTGTCCAGGGCCTTCCTCGTTTCCGCAGCCTCTCCACTGCAACAAGGATGAGATTCTTCTCCAGGGACTAGCCTCTCCTGACAATGTGATCAAAGTATGCAAGACGGGGTCTTGTTATCCTTTCCTCTAAGAAGCACTCTGGCCATACTTCTGAGGCCAATTTGTCCATTTAACAATCCATAGTACTTACAATATTCTTCTCCAGCACCACAATTCAAATGCATTAATTCTTCTCTGGTCTTCCTTATTCAAGGTCCAACTTTCACACCCAATTAAAAATATTGTGGCTTGGGTCAGGCGTACCTTCATCATGCAAGCAATACCCTTGCTTTTCAATACTCTAAAGAGATCTTCGGCAACAGATGTACCCAATTCAACACACCTCTTACGTGTTGCTTACATGAGCATTCATTGTGGAGCCAAGCAAAATAAAATCCTTCACAATTCAATCTTTTTCTCCATTTATCATGATATTGCTGCCAAGTTCCAAAGCACCATGCAACCAGGTCACTGACCTTCATGGGTATAAATGACCTCCCAATTATCCTTTCCTCACAGGAGTGAAATGTTCAGCCAAGCCCTAAAATTCACATTTTTATCAGCTGAAGCTGATAAACTTTGTTGAGAATGCTGTTTGCTATGTTACTAGGTAAAGCCCAGAGGACTTGGAAACCCTCACAAAATTATATTAAATGTCAAAAAGAAGAGGTTTAGAAAAAGAGCTAATATAAAGTTTATAAAGATTTACTAAAGAACAAATGAGTGATAAATGACAGCAAAGGATTATATTCATATCTCCAAAGACTCTTACTATGCCCTCAAACCTCAGCAAAATGCTCATGAAAGTAACCAATTGGGTCTCAGATGCAGGAGGCAATTACTACACAGAAAAGATCTCCAACCTAAAAGATTAGCCCTTTAGGCAACCCTCCTTATGTCAATCTTTCAATGCAGGGTTAAGGTTCAGTTGAGAAAGGAGTAGCATGTCAGAAGACACTGGTCTGGTCCCTGAAGGGGAAAGCATAGAATTCATGTCTACATTAATACATTCACTCATCATATAATAATTATAAGATTCAACATTTGTTCAATCCCTGACCTCTAAAGAGGATCCCTGCTGGTGTAAGTGATTACTCGTTGGGCTGTGACCCACATGGTCGGCAGTTCAAAACCACCGGCCGCTCTGTGTGGGAAAGTCCAGGCTCTCCACTTCTGTGAACATTTACAGTAAGACAGCACTGACTCAATGGCGGTTAGTGTCGTTTAGATGGAAAAAACACGAGTTCAAGCACTTTAAATGGATAAATCTATTGAATTCTCACAAGCATCTTTTTTAAAGAGATGTTTTCCTTAGCTACATTTTATAGGTAAGAAAACTGAGGCACAGATAACTAACTCCCTTTTTACGAATGCCTATAGGCTACATATTGAGCATTAAAATGGAGACAGCCTGTTCCTGGAACTATGCGTAAGGCACTGAGCTAGATAGTTGAGGCATAAAGATGAATAACATAACACAGTCCAAGATGGCTAACGTGCAGGCAGGGATGGAATGGGAAGAGTCCTGGGAGGTAATTCCCCAGGTTCCTTCTGCAGACTTGAGAGGGCCTCTTTCCTTTGTTAAGCCTCGGTTTTATCTATAAACTGTAAGGGTCATATAAATGTCCTCTAAACACGATTAGCTAAAATAATTGATTATTCTGATTCTCCTCAGAACTGTGAAAAAGTGGGCTGGGCAGGAAACGTTTGTGTATGTGGAGAAGCAGTATTATATATGTAGGGGAAACCTCTATCTAAAAATATATTTAAATAGTTGGTCTGGTTTCATCACTGGGGCTCTGCGTAAGGCCTCCTCTTCTGGGGGAGAGAGGGCAGAGGGAAAAGACAGAAATTGTTCCCCCTCTCTTCTTTAATAAGTTGCCAGAGTAAGATGATTGCCCTTTAAGTGATGCATCAGGCTGTCGCTATGAAAAGAAATTAGAGATGTGGAGTTGAAGGCAGGGACTTGGTCGGTCATTTAAGTGTGCATGTTCCCACTAGCCAACAGCATCAACTATTCATCCTCATCTGAGAGTAATTCTGCCAAGGCACCAAAAGTACTTTTGCTAAATACCTCAATCTCTGGACAGGAGCCTTTCTAGAGAAATCAGAGACACTCACCCAGGACAGGATAAATTCAAACACAGGTGACTGCTGACCTGAAGTTACTATCCTCCCCTTATTTTCCACCCACATTCCTGGTGGCTGGAAGCATAGCCAGGCTCTATTGACACGCACCTGACAATCAGTGGCACCTTCCCCCACCTGAGTTGGCACTGTGCCTGCTCCCCCTGAGGATGAATTCGCACCCTTGAGGATTGAGTGCTGTGTCAGACAGCGTTCTCTTAGAGAAATAAAACCAGGACACTAGTAATTATCTTTATATACTTATATCGATAGAAGGAGATATATATATATATATATATATCATGAGAAATAGACAGTTAACTAATCTATAAAGCAGTACAATGGCTTGGTACAACTCACTTGCATGAGACAGCTAGTACACTGGCAGTCCTTGGAGTCTTGAGGGCTGCTGAGTAGTCCCCTGTAGAGCAATTCAGGCTATCCAGCTATAAGCAGCAAACAGTAAAGAAGGTCACCAACAGTCAGCCAGATCACAGAGTCCAACAGTCCCCAGCTCAAGAGATGCATATTTCAGGATCATGGCCAAGCAGGACTTGAGAGAACCTCAACTCACAGCTACACAGTCAATGATTAGGCATCTCATGGGTAGTGTTATTGGAAGCACAAGATGAACAAGGGAGCTGGTTGGTCTGAAGATCCAAAAGCATGAGACCAAGGGTGGAGCTTGCCAAACCTTTTCTATCTCTGCCCTTCAATTGATCACGTATGTTTATTGGCCATGTGGTCCCAACAGAACTACCTATTGTCTTTGGCCATGTTGACACCACAAGCTTACCTAGTACAAGAGCTCATTGGACATCACCAGCCCCTTCAATTTTTTAAAGACTTCAGGAAAACACAAGAACAAACTGACTTAAAAAAATGAAAATTTAGAAACTATACACAAATGAAAAATAGAAATACAGAAGATTGGTTGTAAGATTTTAGAAATAGAAAGTGTATTGAAAGAGCAAAGGAGTGACATTAAATTGTTGGGTGACCAAATTAGTGAGATTGAAGATAAATATTTCAATACTAATAAATTTAGAAGCAATTATAAAAGAATAATGAAAAACAACCAAAAAGTAAGAAAGCCTAAGAGTTATGGGGAACACCAAAAAGAGGAATACTTTATGGGTGATTAGAAATATAAAATAGGAAGAAACAAAAAGGCACAGAAAAAATGCTGATTATTACTTAGAAGAAAATTTTCCTGATTTCATAAAAATGAGAAGATATCCATTCAAGAAGCAGAATTAACCCCAAGTGTGATATATTCCCAAAGAAAATCACTAACACATAAAGTATTCAAACTTTTAAAAACCAAAGACAAGGAATGAATTCTAAAAGTAGCTGAGGAAAATGAAAATTTACCTACAAAATGGAATCAGTAAGACTACACTCTGATTTCTCATCAGAAATCATGTAAGCAAGAAAGCATTGAGGTGACATATATATATAACAAAAATTTACAAAAGTTCAGTCAGAAGAAGGAAATAAATAATAAGGATTAGAACAGAAAGAAATGAAACATGGAGAATAAAACATAAAAAAGCAGTAAATCAAGAAGTTGCCTCTTTGAAAGAATTATTAAATTTAACAAGTCACTGAAAAAGAAAAGAATAAGAATAATAGCATGAATAAAAAATGACATGGACAATGACACCATAGAAATAAAAAGAAAATAGGGCTGAGCCCCGGTGGCGTGATTGAATGCGGAATTGCAGTCCGCGGGCTTGGCCGTTCAAATCCAGCAGCGGCTCACAGCGGCACTGGGTAGTGCCCACGACCACCAGAGGCAGTGATGCCTCCCCAATAAAAAAAAAAAAACAGAAATAAAAAGAAATTAGAGGAAAGAACTAAGAGGCAAAAGGCATTTATAGAGGTCTAAAAACAGGTATATACATAGGTAAATATATTTATATATGATGATGGGAAATAGATCTACATGCATATACTTATAGGGTTAGTATTAAGGTAGCTGATTGGACATTAGACCTCCACTCAAGTACTTCCTCAAAGCAGGAACAGTTTGCTCTATTAAATTGGCATTTCATAATGCCCACCTTCACTGAAGGTGATGATCACTGAAGACAAATGTGTGTATATATAAAAGTGGTGAAGAAAGCAGATGGTGCCTGGCTATCAAAAGATATAGTTTAAAAAAAAAAGATATAGCATCTGGGGCCTTAAAGGCTTGAAAGTAAACAAGTGGCCATCCAGCTCAGAGGCAATAAAGCCCTCAGGGAAGAAGCACACCAGCCTGTGAGACCATGAGGTGTCAAAGGGATCACATGTCAGGTATCAAAGAACAAAAAAATCATATGATTGAATGTCCACCTTCCTGATATGATCGCTGAAGACAAATGTGTGCATAAGCAAAGGTGGTGAAGAAAGCTAATGGTGGGGAGAGGGGAGCAGAGAGGGAAGGGAAATATGGGGAGCTGATACCAGGGGCTTACGTGCAAAGAAAATGTTTTGAGAATGAGGATGGCAGCAAGTGTACAAATGTGCTTTGCATACAATGGATGGATGGGTGGATTGTGATGGGAGTTGTGTGAGCTCCCAATAGAATGGGTTTTTTTTTTAAAAAAAAGAGCTGTATGACGCCCAATAAAATTATTAAAAATCAAAAATAATGATAACATGTACAAAAATTCTTGATACAATTGATGTATAGATTGTTGTACAAATTGTAAGAATGCCCAATAAAATGATCTTTTAATTACAAAAAACAAAGCTGATGGTGCCTAGCTATCAAAAGATAAGTCCAGGGTCTTAAAGGCTTGAGGGTAAACAAGCAGCCATTGAGCTCAGAAGCAACAAAGCCCTCAGGGGAGAAGCACCAGCCTGTGTGACCAAAAGGTGTCGAAAGGCTCAAGCACCAGGCATCAAAGAACTAAAAATTATATCATCATAAATTAAGAGAACGGGCTGAGCCCCGGTGGCGTAGTGGTTGTGCGCGGGACTGCGGCCCAACGGGATGGAGGTTCTGTTCCAGCAGTGGAGCTGGGCCTCCTACTCCCACCACCAGAGAGCAGTGATGCCCACCCCCCTCAAAAAAATTAATTAATTAATTAATTAATTAATTAATTAAGGGAAGTACAGATTGGGAACCCAAAACCCATCAGCAGGTGAAGTGACATCCCCTTACAGAAGGGTCACAGGGAGGAGACAAGTAAGTCAGGGTACAGTGTAGCAACATATGCAACTTTCCTCTAGTTCTTGAATGCTTGCTCTACCCCTCCCCCCACTATCATGACCTCAATTTTACCTTAAAAATCTGACTAGACCAGAGGATGCACACTGGGACAGATAGGAATTCAGGACAGGACCAATTATGAGAGTGGCCATACCAGGAGGGTGGAGGGAAGGTAGAGTAGAAAGGGGAAACCTATTATAAGGAACTACATATAACCTCCTCCCTGAGGTACGGACAACAGGGAAGTGGGTGAAGGGAGATATTGGACAGTGTACAATATGACAAAGTAATAATAATTTATCAATTATCAAGGGTTC
The DNA here is from genome assembly GCA_004026705.1 of Nesogale talazaci. NCBI lineage: Eukaryota > Metazoa > Chordata > Mammalia > Afrosoricida > Tenrecidae > Nesogale > Nesogale talazaci. Next base: position 11,704 of record PVJH01035593.1, read on the forward strand.
ATGGCTGGGGGAGAGCAGAGAGGGTGGGGGGAAATGAGGAGCTAATACCAAGGGCTTAAGTATAAAGAAAATGTTTTGAGAATAATGATGGCAACAAATGTACAATGACTGTATGGATGGATGATAAGAGTTGTATGAGCCCCCAATAAAATGATTTTTTAAAGAAATAAAAGGAGAGGAACAGCGTGCTAGGAAGAACTGTAGTTCAACAAATCTGAAAGCCTAGAGGAAATAGACAAGCCATCAATCTAAATGAACACAGATAGACATAGAAAGCCTAAACAAGATAATAATAAAAGAAGAAACCTAAGAGGCCATTAGAAACCTCCCCAAACAATGAACCAACCCAAATAACTTCATTAATGAATTCTATCACTCATTGAGAGAAAACTTGACACCATTTCTACTCAAATAATTTCAGGATACAGAAAACTCCCAAATTTACTTTATGAAACAAGCAAACCCTGATACCAAAATCAGACAGGCACATCACTAAAAATAAAACTGTAGCCAATATCCCTTATGAACATAGATTCACAATTCTCAACAAAATCCTAGGAAATAGATTACCAAAAAAAAAACATCATGACCAGGTGGAATTCACACTAGGTATGCAAGAATGATTCAGCATTAGAAAAACAATCAACATAAGTGAAAAGAGAAAAAAGAGCTACATGGTCATATTGTTCAATCAAGAAAAAGTACTTAACAATTTCCTACATCCAAACCTGCTTTTCAAAACCTCAACAAAATAGGGTAGAAAAAATATTCCTCAGCAGATTCAAGATTCATATATATTAAGCCAATGGCTGGATTGCGCTACGGCTGAAACTGTAAGCATTCCTCTTTTAAATGGGGACCAGATAAAGAGACTCTTAATCTTATTCAATCCTATTCAGTTTTGTGCTGGACGTCATAGTGCTATAAGGTGAAAAAAGAAACTTGAAGGCATCCAAATTGGCAATCCAAGAGCAAAGAAGCAGTAGAATTCTGTTTGTAGATGATACAGTCTTTTTTTTTTAATTTTTTTTTCAGGCATCACTGCCCTCAAGTGGTGGTAGTAGGAGGCCCAGCCTTTGCTCCTGGGAGCCAGAATTGAACCTCCATCCCAGTGGGCCGCAGTCCCATGCACAACTACTACGCTACCGGGGCTCAGCCGATGATACAGTCTTGTATGTAGAAAAGTCCAATGTCTTAGCAAGAAAATTATTGTAACTAACTAAAAGATGCATTAATGTGACAAGGCATAAGATCAGTTCTTTATACTAAAAAAGAGAACTTTGAAAAGAAAATCAAAAAAAAAAGATACCATTTATAAGAGCTAGCCAAATGATTAAATAGTTAGAAACAGATATCACAAGAGAAGCAGAGAAAACTATAGGTATATAGAAAAACCACAAAAAGGGAGCAAGTGAGATGAACCTGGGGGATCAGAACTATACTCTCAGGAGACACCAAGATCAACTGACATAACATAGTTCTCATAGATATTGTTCTACATCCTGATTTGGTTAAGTAGCAACTAGGATATTAAAAGTTCATGAGAGGCCATCAAAGGTACAATTATTGGTCTCTCCCCATCCAGAGTAAATAAGAATGATAAAAATCAAAAGAAACCTGCAAATAATTAATCTGATGGACCACATAGACATCAGTATCCACAACCATAAATGGGAAGAATTACATGGTCTCCAGCTACCACTACCAACTGCTCTGAAAAAGACCACATTAAAAGTTCCTGGATAGAATGGGACAGAAACATAAAGAATTCAAAATCTGGTTGGACAGAGACCAATAGAACCCTAAAACTATAGCCTTTATTCCTCAAATCTGAAACCGAACTCACACATTCGAACAGTCACCATTTAAGATCAAAAGGGTAGCCTTTACCCAAGACCAAAGTTCAGAGGCTTAGGAAAGAAGAAGGAATGGGAAAAGGAAACACGGGAAGAAATGGATAATCGAGAATACATTGTGGAGATGGCAATCAATGGGTTGAATCAGACTGTCTATGAATTGTTGAACGCAAAACTATCATCTGCTCTGTAAACATTCACCAATTCTCAATGGTAAGTTTGTTGTTGTTGTTGTTGTTGTTGTTGTTGTTGTTGTGTTTAAGAGACCTAAGTGAATGGGAGAATTGAGAATTCGGAAGTAAATTGATTCACTTATGCACAGCTTATCATTGATGAAGAGTTGAAACTCATTAAATGAGGAAGAAAGACCAAAAAAGAGAAACAGAAGGTATATCTCACATTGCAAAGACAGAGGTATTCAAGATGAATCAAAGACCTAAACATAAAATCTAGAACTATAAAGATCATTAATGAAAAAGTAGGGATAAATTTCAGGTCCCTAATAAAGAGCACAAACAGTTGTGGCTGTCAGGTCCATGGTTCCATCCATCTCAGAAACATAGTTCCTCTCAGAGCTCAGTGGGAACCCTATTGGCACAGAGGACAAGATCATCCATTTGAAGCTACTCACTAGGTGCTCTGCAAGAAAGAGATAAGGTTTTCTACTTCCACATAGATTTATACTCTCAGAAACTCAAAGGGATGGTTCTACTTGGTCCTGTAAGGCTGCTATGTGTTATGTGCGATGTGTTATAATCAACTTGATGGTCATGAGTTTGGTTGGTTTGGAGAAATGGGAGGGGAAGTGACAAGCTAGAGAGCAGACATATTTTAACTTGGATGAAGGAAAAGGCAAAATACCATAAGAGGAATGTAAGCTCAAAAGGATGAATGCAGGGGGGAAATACTGGGAGGTTGAAGGCAAAAAGTTAAAGGCAAAAGAGGTAAATAATCCTTCGATAATGTGTTCTACAATAGATGTGTGTATAGACACGCAATCTGAACAGGTGTGGGAAAGAGAATGAAAGCATACCAATGGAGAGTGGCACATCTACCCGGTCTTATAGGGTCACTATGAGTTGGTATCAACTTTGTGGTACTAAGTTTTGAGTGAATTGAGTTACCATAGTTACAAATATAACCATGAATGTGACAAAGCATACTGGTAACAAGGTTATAGAAATTTCTTATCTATAACCAAACAGCTTGAGGAACTGAGTCACGGTGCCTTGAGGCTCAAGACTATAGGGTCAGGGAAAACCTAGGTTAATTGGCATAACATAGTCCATAAAGCCAGACTTCTACATCTCATTTTGGTAAGGAGCTCATGAAAGGACATGTAAGATGCAACTATTGCTTTCTCTGTACAGAAGGAATCAATATGAATAAAATTGAAGACATATAGAAGTATCCTTCTGTAGCACCCTGAAACAGAAGAATTAGATGGTGCCCAGCCAACACTACCAGCTGTTGTGAAAGGGATCACATTAAAAAGCCCTGGCTAGAGTCGGAGGTAATGTGGAACAAAACTCAAGATCCTAATGAAAGACCAGGCTTGATTTCCAGTTGAAGTTGACTACTTAGACAGATGCACTATAATGTCTATAACCAGAGCAGTATGAGCAACACAAGAAAAACCTGGCACCCTGGATCCCTGTGGCAGTTACATAATTTCTGCCAACTTGAAGTGTAGGAGTGGAATCTAGCTTGTTAATCAGTACACAACCTGATGGTGCCTCTGTGCGGACATGACCTTCTCATAAGGACAGTCTTAGGAACCTCCCCCTCTCTCTGTTTCACCTTCCTGTTGATAAGTCACATGAGTTAGACCTGCTTGAGCCTTGTTATGTGTGGTGGTCATGTGTTTATGTTAATTTAATTATTGAGATGTCGGGGTGGAGTCTATCCTGTTAATCTGGAGGTAGCCATCGAGTAGACAATGAGACCTCCGTGTGGGCATGGCTTTCTCCTGAGACTTCTGGGAAATCTCACCATATTTCCCTCGTGAAGATGAGAAGCTATCTCCCCAGCTGTTGGGAGTTAGTCTCAGAGACAACAAACTGCAGACAAGACAAGATGGTAGTGTCCAAGGAGCTGAAGGAGCCGGAGGAGAATCCACACAGCCTTACCCTGATGCAACCAGACCTCTGAAGCTGAAGAAGGCACATGGAGACTCCTGCTGAGTTGCTTCTACCACCACTGGATGCTGTTGATGGACCCTGAGTCCTGAAAGCGAGGAGTCCTGAGACCCCTGCCAGCGCCGGGAGTCTGCACCCACTGGCCTGTGACTTTGTGAGTTGGAAGGAGACTTTATAGACTGGTATCGGGCATATGAGTTAATATCAGACTTATGACTTTGAATTGGGCTGGGCTGGGATGCTTTCTCAATGTCCCTTTTCTGTTGTATATAAACCTTTTCCTTACACAGACAAACACACTATACTTCCACCACCATTGGAGCCATAAGACTCTGCACACTCTGGCAGTGATCTTCCAACATTCTGCATCATTGCATGTGGCTTGGTGAGTCTGAAGAGTTATTTATGGGTTAGTATCAGACTTATGAACTTGATCTGGACTGGGCTGGGATGCTTTCCTGATATAAAACTACTTCTTGGTATAAAGTGCTCTCTTTTGTTAAGGGGGCATCACTGCCCTCTGCTGGTCATGGGAGCTACCCAGCCTTGCTCCCAGAGAGCTGCTGCTGGATTTGAACCACCAAGCCAATAGGCTGCAGTCCCGCACTCAACCACTACGCCACTGAGGCTCAGCCCAAAGTGCTCTCTCTCTTTTACATATTTGAATGTCTCTGGATTTGTTTCTCTAGCCAACCCGGCCTAACACAATCCCTGAAAAGGAGGGGGGACAAAAAAAAGCTAAGTGAGTCAAACCCAGCAACCCACAAATTCTCTAAAGCTTCTGAGCTATGTGAGTGTACAGAAGGAGGGGGCTGAATGTCTGGGTACACCACACAGCCTGGAAAGCTATGGGAGTGGGGATTGATCCATCCCTGGTCCTCAGAGAACCTGATTACGCTGAGGGATCGCAAGCCTACACATATGCCAGTGAGTTGGAGCTTCAGACTCGGTATGGGGTTTCTTCTCTTTTTCCTTCCCTAAACTAGTGTAACAGGTTGGTAGGGCATGATCTACTCACCTACTCACCCCAACGCTCTCTGTGTGGCTATGACCAACAGTCTGGACTAATAGAGCAGGTTTGGTCCTTTACATTCTCTCTCTCTCTCTCTCTCTCTCTCTCTCTCTCTCTCTCTCTCTCACACACACACACACACACACACACACACACATTTACAAATCTACAGAGCTGAGCAGAAAGAGGCGGCAGCCACATATTCCCCTGCTGCTGTGCATGGCTGAGGCCCGAGCCCACCAGAACAGCACTCTAGGGTCATGAGCCGCATGCTCCCCCCTGCTCCCTGTGGCTGAAGTCTGCATGAGGTTGACAAGGAGAAAGCGGCTATAGCCTGGTGTCATTTTTGTTTTCAGTCTTTGAACTTTTTTGCCTTGTTTTTCCTTTTTTCCTGTGAACTGTGTTTTTGTTTGCTTGCTTGCTTGCTTTTATTTTGCGTGATGGTAGATTTGGGGTTTCTTTGGATTATCTGTTTGTCGATGTTTTTAACCATTTTGCTTCACCCCCACCTGACACAGACGGCTGTCCTCACATTGTCTAACCATGACTGAACCTGCAACAACTGCACATAGTGGACAAGAACCAGCATCCGCTCCAGTACCATCTGACCAACAAACACAAATTGTAAAATACTGCATGTGTGGAAGACAACAGATAATTACACACTTTTTACAAAAAGCAAGATAGAATAACAAAACAAGTGGGAACCTCCTAGAGTCAAAGATCTTCCTGAGGAAGATAAGGCATTGAACCTACCAGAAAGGAAATTCAGAAGTATTCGACATATAGAAAACGAAACCCAAGAGCTAGGAAATGAAAAACCTCTCTGCAAGAAAAACACTGCAAGAGCAATCTGATAAAATAAAGCTGGAAAATTAGAAAGCACATAAAAATGACAAATAGAAATCAAGAAGATAAATATTAGATATTGGAAATACATGCTATGTTTCAAAATACTCAGAGGGATTTCCTGGACAAAGATTCAATAACAAGACCATACATCAACCTGAAAGCAGCACAAAGGACAATAGTATCCCGGAGTCAACCCAATCATTGTAGGGAATAAAGTAAAATAAATGTACAAGACTCGAAATAGAAAACCATCAGAGGAAAGAACTAGGAGGCAACTGGCATTTATAGAGGTCTAAATACGGGCATGGACATATGTAAATATATTTGTATATAATGATAAGTAAATAGATCTATAAACATATATTTATATGTTAAATATTAAGATAGCAGATAGACATTGGGCCTCTACTCAAGTACTCTTTCTATGCAAGAATATTTTGTTCTAATAACCTGGAATTCCATGATGCCCAGCTTCATGACAAAGGGCTGAAGACAAAATGGGTGCATAAGCAAATGTGGTGAAGAACGTTGATGATACCAAGCTATTAAAAGATTTAGTATCTGGGATCTTAAAGACTTGAAGATAATCAAGCAGCCACCTGGCTGAGAAGCAACCAGACCCACATGGAAGAAGCACACCAGCCTGTATGAGCATGAGGTATCGATGGGATCAGGTATCAGGCATCAAAGACTCAGAACAAAAAAATCATATCAATATGGATGAGGGGGAGTATGGAGTGGAGACCTACAGCTTATCTGTAGACAATTGGACATCCCCTTACAGAAGGGTCACAAGGAAGAGATGAACCAATCAGGGTGCAGTATGGTACTGATGAAAGATACAACTTTCCTCTAGTTCTTTAATGTTTTCTCCCCACCACTATCATGAAACCTTACAAATCTGGCTAGATCAGAGCATATTTAATATACATATACATATTGCATATATTTACATATACATATTTACACATACACATACACACATATAATTACATATACATATTTACATAGGTTCAAGTAAAAGCTGGAAACACAGAGAATCCAGGACAGATAAAAGTAGGGATTGAGATTAGGGATACTAACAGGGGGAGTCAAACACAATGATCTACATATAACCTCCTCCTCCACAATAATCTACATATAGCCTCCTCCCAGGGGAATAGACAACTGTGGGTGAAGGGAGACAGGTCAGTGTAAGACATGCAAAAACACTAACAATGTTTAAATTATCAAGGGTTCATGGGGGAAGGGGGAGTGAGGAATAAATACCAAGGACTCAAGTAGAAAGAAAAGATTTTGAGAATGATGGTGGCAACAAATGTAAAACTGTTCTTGAGACAATGGATGGATGTGTAGAGTGTGAAAAGAGCTGTATGAGCCCCCAATAAGATGATTTAAAGAAAGAAAAAGAAATAGAAAACTGTCAGTAGCAATCCACAATTAAAAGAGTGAAAAGGCAAATAAGAAGAATAGTGTAGATACAAAACATCTAAACAGGCAAGTCAAATAGATTTCAAGTGAGAGTAGAGTATTTTAAGCTTTTTATTTTATTTTATTTTATTTTATTTTAAGAGAGAGTATTTTAAGCTTTGGAAAAATTAATAAACAATAAGAAACCTTAAATAAAACATACAATGTTCATCAAAATAAGAAGCGAGACATCAAAAAGATCTAGTTAACAGTAAACCAACAGAAAAGGGAAAAAGGCAAGAAAAAAATGAAATTAACTCAGCATAGAAAAGTATGATGAACAAAGGAATCACCATCACTAACAACATATACACACACACACAATCCCACAACAAAATAATAGTAATAAATTCACACCTATGAATAATGACCTTTAATATAAATGGATTAAATGTATCAATTAATAGATAAAGAATAGAATGAATAAGAAAGCTGCTTACAAAAAACATACTTTAGACACAAAACAGGCTAAAAATTAAAGGATGAAAAAATACATGAAGTTATTATCAATTAAAAGTAG
>PVJH01035594.1:0-19534 GCA_004026705.1 Nesogale talazaci
TGTGGGGCGTGTGGGCGAGACAGCTCTCCCGCTGAGGCTCAAGCCAGGCAGAGGGGTGACCAGAGTCAGAGGCCCCCCGCTCCAGCCCACTCACAGGCTTGAGACGAACCCCAGGGAAACAGTGCCCAGGTTGGCTCCAGGGTACTGAGGAGGCTCTCCAGGGCTCCTCTCTTTTCCGCTGACTGGTTGTGGGTCGGGGGGGGGGGGGGGGGGGGGGGGGGGGGGGGGGGGGGGGGGGTTAGAAGGGCGGCTGGAGGCCAGAGCCTGGCTGGCGGCAGTCGGAGGTGGTGGTGAGGTCCTGCAGCTGAAGGCTTGGGCTTCGTTTCCAGGTCTCCAGGGGGCGATCATCTGTTCCCTGTCAGGGGAGCCGGCTTCCCCTTCTTGCCAGCAAACGCTGTCTACACTCTGCTTCAACTTAGCTCTCCAAATGTCCCTGGGAAGCCTTGAAACCATACACCGCCCCCACCCCCCATCCTCCAAGCCTCTGAGGCATGGCTCCCGAACAAGTCCAATCCCATGGCCTTTGAGCCGGTTTTGAGTCACAGGGACCCCATAGGATGGAGAAGAACTACTTCTTGGGGTTTGGGAGACTGCACATCTTGTACCAGAGCAGGCAGCCTCATCCTTTTCCCTCAGAGCAGCTGATGGGCTTGAACAGGCAACCTCGCCCGTTGCTTCGCCCATGGCACCGCCAGCCAGGACTTCTTTGAATCCAGACCGGCAAGACTCACATCTATTCCTCGAGCTCCCCTAAGGAACCGGGCATCACCTTTTGACCTGCCAGTGGCTGTCCCGTGGACTGCAGCCCATGGGTCAGAGTAGAAGTGTGCACCCCAGGATTTCCAGTGGCCGAGAGGAGCAAGCAGATCATCAGACTTCTCTTCCCAGGCACTTGTGGGTGAATATGAACCTCCAGTCCTTCCTTTGACCCATGGGCATGTTATTTCTTTGTACCACCTAGTGGCTGCCCACCAGGAAACCCTGTCAGAGGTGTCTTGTGATTCCCTGCTACAGGGGAGGAGAAATGGCAGCCGGGTGTGGCGGAGCTGGGACTTTAAGCGAGGTCTCATCCAACCACCCTCTTCTTTCCACGGTCCCCATTACACTACTCAGGCCAGTCCCCTACTCCTCCCTCCTATGCCCCAAGCCAATCCTAAGTGTCCTAAGAAAAAGAAGTGATTATATAGTTGCTTTGCCTGAGAATATGACTAGAAAGACATATAAAAACTTAAAAATAGGCTGAGCTCCGGTGGCGTAGTGGTTGTGCGCGGAACTGCGGCCCACTGGGATGGAGGTTCATTTCCAGCTCTACAGAGCAAAGGCTGGGCCTCCTACTCCTACTACTTGAGGGCAGTGATGCCTCCCCCCAAAAAAAACCTTAAAAATATATTTATAAATTAAATATTTAAAAAATCCAAAAAAGACAGACATATAATGGTCTACTCCCAAGCACCCAACTCCAAATAAAATGCTACGTGATGCTTTAACCATCTCTTCTTAAACATACCATCTGCATCTCTCCTTCCACACACTTAGAATAAAAATTGGAAATGTAGGGCTGAGGCCTGGTGGCATAGTGGTTGTGTGCAGGACTGCGACCCATAGGGTTGGCAGTTCAAATCCAGCAGCTGCTCTCCAGGAGCAAAGCTGGGCCTTCCACTCCCACCAGGCAGCAGAGATGCCCCCCCCAAAAAAAATTGGAAACGTAAAAATAATTTTTTAAAACAGTTAACTCCCTCTCCCGCACCCCACCCCCGAAGAAAAGAGACTTAACATTCATGCATGTTCTGTGTTAGTTATTTGAGTTGAGCACTTCTTGTGAATGATCTCGTTTAAGTCCATTGCTGGAGATGAGGACACTGAGGTCCAGAGGGCCTGCAAGTGATACCCAAACCAGCCAAGCCTCCTTGTGCTGGGTAGCCTCTTTCTCCATTTACCAGTCAGTCATGACAGTGGCCAACTCATCCCAATGTGGGCACCCAAAATCTCCAAGCTCCCAGAAATACCTCAGTTTTGGGCTAATTGAGATGGTGGGGAACCCTACAGTCTGTTGTTAGCAGCTGAGGGAGAAGTGACGAGGGCTCCTGGTTTCTGCATTACTTTGGTTTAACTAGAAGACTCTTCCCTGTGAGGGACCTGAGTTCAACTCCCAGCCAATGATTTTCACGCTTACCTACCACCCCTCTGTCAAGGGGAGCTGCTCTGTTGCTGTCGATTCTGCAGAGGTGTGGCAGTCCCCAATCTGTCAGTTTCAGCACTGGGAGTGTAGAGGTGGAGTCTAGTCTGTCAATCTGGAGATAGCCAGTGAGGCCTCTGTGTGGACATGGCTTTCTCCTGAGAATTCTGGAAAGTCTCACGGTATTCCCCATTGGAAAGGAGAGGCTATGGACTCAGTCTCATGGAGATGGACTAGCAGAGAAGACAAGATGACAGCATGATAAAGACCCTGAGCTCTGGAGACTGGAGGAGCCAGAGGAGAAGCCACATGGGCTTATCCTGATGGAACCAAACCAAACCAAAGCCACGTGGAGCCTCCTCCAATGCTGAGATGCTTCTACCGCCACTGGATACGCTGATGGACCCTAAACCCTGGAAACTTGGAGCCATGGGGAGACCCCTGCCAGCACCAGATGCTTCTTCTACCACTGGACACACAAGTTTCTGCATCCACTGGTCTGTGATTGTCCTGGTGTCATTGCACGTGCTTTATGAGTCAGAAGGAGACATTGTAGACTGGTGTCGGATATATGGGCTAATATCAGAATTATGACCTTGGAGGGGGCTGGGTTGGGATGTTTTCTCAATGTTCCATTCCTCTTGTATATAAACCTTTCCCTTATATCCATATGTGTGTTTACGAATTTGTTTCTCTAGTCTACCCGGACTAACACAATAGGTATTAGTGGAGTTTTCATGACAATAGATTTTTTTTCTTTTTAACCTGCTGTACTACCTCTGAAGTCAACTGTCTTGGGCCAGGTTGACTAGAAAAACAAATTCAGAGACGGTTGACTAGAAAAACAAATTCAGAGATCCTCATATGTATCGGAAAGAGCTTTCTATCAAAGAGTAAATTGTTTAGTGTTTTGTTTTGTTTTGTTGGGTTTTTATTGGTTTTGGGGGCATCACTGCCCTCTGGTGGTGGGAGTAGGAGGCCCAGCCTTGCTGCTGGATTTGAACCTCCAACCCAGTGGGCCGCAGTCCTGTGCACAACCACTATGCCACCACCACCGGGCCTCAGCCTAAAGAGTAATTGTATATTAAGAAAACACCCCAGTCCTGATCATGTCCATCAGCTCAATATTAGCCTGAATGTCGGATACCAGTCCATAAATTCCTCTTCACACTCACTCGGCCACATGCAATGATGCCTAATGCTGGAAGATCACAGACTCCAGGGTGAAAAGTCTTGTGGATCCAGTGTTCGTGGAAGTATCACAGCTCTCCGGCTTCCATCAGCGGGGCTCCATGTGGCTAGTCCACAGAAAGACCAAAGCAGAGAGAGTGCATGGCCTGCCTCCAGGGAGGAAGAGAGGGAGTTCAAGGAATCCTCACAAGAAGGCCAGGCCCACAAGGAGATACCATCAGGCTGTGACTGATTGACAGGCAAGACTCCACCCCTTCACTCTTAATCCCCTCCAGTTGACACCAGATGAGGCAATTACCACATTGACCCAGGAGCACTCTCTGGCTCAGGCTAGAACAGACCACAACCAGTCCTGGAGATGGATCGAGCGGGACTCAGGTGACTCCACTGTACATGGAGTGACCAGGAGCCAAGCCAACTACACAGCAGCTGACAACCACTGCCAGAAGCACTGCGGGCGCTAACACATTGACATTCTCCACGGCTGGGCTTTCTTTCCCTTTTTAAAACGGCTGTTAAAACCCAACTTCAGTGCCAAGTTCCTTGAACCCTCGCTTTTGAAGGCAGAGAGGCCTTGGAAAATAGCCAGACTTGTTGGGGGCCCATGGGAGTAGAGAGCTGTTTTAGGAAGCAGAACCTCTCACTTGGGTCATGATCCTGCCTCTAAGACAGCTGTGGGTCCTTGGGTCCCTTCCTGGCCGTCTCGGAGCCCCACTGTGAATGTGGGAGTTCCAGATGATGCTCTCCTGCCTTTAAGGAACACAAAAACCTTGATGTTGAGCTTCCTGGTTCTACAGGGGAGGACACAGAAGCCCAGAGGAGGAGAGGCTTGACCAAGGTCACGTGACAAGGTAAAAGAGTACAGTGAGAGTGACTGCAACCACTTGGGGTTTGTCTTAGGAAGCAGACAATTGCCCTGTCACCCGACTCACACGACCTCCCAAAACGCACGAGGGGAAAAGCAGAGTGTGTTCAGAACGCGAAGTAGCCGCATGCTGCTTCCTCAGCCTGTAAGGAAGATGAGCCAAGACCTGAAAGATTAAAATTTCTGGTAATTGTTGTTGTTGCTTTTAAAACAAATCAGGGTTTGATTTGGGTTCTGGTCAAGCCTCATAAAAAAAGAGGAGCTGAATCCTTGGGCAAATACTCAGCATTCCAAACCAGGAATTCCAAACCAAGATGAGACAGAACTTAATCCCCCCTGCGTGAGGAGCAGGCCGATTGGAGGATGTGTGCTTCTCTCCATTGGCCTGCATATCTCTCAGATGTGTGAAAGGCAGGCCGCCTGGAGGGAGGAGGCCGGACGCACAGGGGCCAGCCGGGAACGGGAGGCTCTGAGAGTGTGCAGATCCATGCTGAGAGGAAGAGCTGGGATGCCTGCCCCTAACAGCTCAGAGCGCGTGAAGGTCCGTACTTTCCTTGAAATCATTCAACTCGTAAACGGTAGAGTCGGAAACAGGGCTTAGGGGCGTCCAGTCCACATGCTCGCTGGCTCTGCACTATGCTAAGTAACCTCAAGCAGCTGGAAGAGGGATCAAGCCATTACTGACTCATCGTGACCCCCTATCAATTTCTGAGAGTAGAAATCCCAGTCTTCCTCCCACGGAGCTGCCGGTAGCTTTGAACCGCCGACCATGCGGATCACAGCCCCACACGTAACCCCTGCACCACCAGGGCTCTAGGGACCACTTAGTCTGCTGTGGACTTCCAGCGACCTCTCTCTGCGCAGTCTTCCAGGTGTGACCCTGCTTCTTCCGTATCTCTGCATTGGATACGCAAAGCGAGGGTGGGAAGATGCCATAGGACTTACTTGGGACATGTCATCGGGGGACCGGTGATTGGGCCATGAAACCATGCCTGGTAAAGCAGAGGGCTGTGAAAAAAGGGAGCACTTCAATGAGCCGGATTCACACCGTGGCGGCCACAGTGGGCTCAGGGACAAGGCAGGAGGAGGCCGTTTACTCTGTAAACGCGTCACTCTGGGTCAGCGCCTACTTCATGGTGCCTAACAACCCCTTGGCTAGGAATCCATCCTTCCATTCATCAAGGCCCCTAACAACAACACCGGATAGGAATTCATTCATTCACTCATCCACCGACCACTTAAGCCGATGCTTCCAGAAGAACGTCTGCTGATTGATTCCCCATCAAGGAGCTAAACCACTCGCACGAAGAGCCGATATTTGAAATTGAGTTAGATTAGGATCTAACTCAGCAGAATCTATAATTTCCTTGAAGTTTTTTCAGTCCCCTTTGACAGGGTACGCATAATGATCTCCTTGGGTCAATACCCCTGACTAAAACATACTTATCCAGAGATACATTAATTATCATGAAATTTTCCAAGAGCCAGTACATCCATCTATTATCTCTGTATCGTGTTATACCTGCACCCACCAGCATGGGAGGAGGCAAGGGAGGGATATGTAAGGGAACTCACATATACTTAACATCTCTGTGCCGGTTATTTCAATAAGACACAAGCCTGGGTAGAAATTATTGTCACCTCAGTTTAGAAGCAAAGAAATGGAACCTGATTGAACTGGAGTGATTTGCCCAAGTTCCTGTCTGTACAGGACAACTCCAGGGTTGGAAGCCTGGGGAACCCACCTGCCTCCAGGGCACCAGACCTTCTAGGCCAGTGCTTCTCAACTTTCCTCCTGCTGCAACCCTCTCATGCAGTTCCTCATGTGGTGTGGACCCACCCCCCCAACCTTAACATTGTTTTTGTTGCTAGTTCCTAGCTTTAATTTTGCTGCTGTTATGAATTGGGCAACCCCTGTCCAAAGGGGCTGCAGCCTACAGGTTGAGAACTGCTGCTTGAGGACCTTCATAAACTAAATCTTGGAAAAGAACAGTCCTAGTGGGCATCAGACAGGAAATATCGGTTCTGCACTGCCAACGTCCTCTGTCCCATGGGTGACACAAGTATCACAGAGACCTATATTCAAGAAAACTTTCACTCACTCTAGGTTGACAGATAGATAGATAGATGAGATAGATAGATAGATAGCTGCTACTGCTTAGTCAACTCTGATTCATGGCAACCTTCTATACAACAGAGGAAGACACTGTCCAGTCCTGCCCCATCCTCACAATGACCAGCATGTCCAGGCCCACCCTCGTGGCTTTTGTACCAATCCATGCCACCAAGGACCTTCCTCCCTGTCACCAGCCATCTTCCTCACCTACATGATTCCTCCCCTAGCCATCAATTCTTTCTGATGATGGGTTCCAAGTCAGTCCAACCATGTTATGCTGTGATCTTAAAGGAACCCATTGACTAGTTTTTCCAAAGCAGATCACAGGCCATTCTTCTTAGCCTGTCTTGTTAGTCTGGAAGCTCTGCTGAAATCTGTCCACCCTGGATGGCCCTGCTGTGTTTGAAAGGCCGTTGGATCAGCAGCATGCCCGTGCCTGTAGTCCAACCAAATGATGGCTGGTGGTCACTCTACTTAGAAAGTCCTAAAAGGCCTGTTTCAAACCACAGAGGCCCACTCAAAAGCAGGAGCTGTCTTGTGTTATGGCAGTAGTGTGCTGGGCAGTGAGTACCAATGAAGGCTGGGGGCAGGGGAGCAGTGTGATCTATGTCCCAGCAGAGGCCACCTTGTGCTGGCCTATAAAGTGGTGAGGGACCGGGCCAGAGGAAGAAAGTAGAGAGCCACACGGAAGTCATTTCAGGAAGGGAAGCAGCCCTCCAGCATTGAGAGGGATCTACTTCCTTCCTCTTCCCCTCGGTTCCACTACCTCCAGAAGATCACACTCAAACCCCCTCCTCAAGCTCATGCTCCCACTAGCTCATCTTTCCACCTCAAACCAATCAGGGAGATCAAGTACTGGTGTCCCCAGATTTTCAGCAGAACTCCTGACGGTTGCTCTGCTGGGACTAAGCTCTGTCATTTGCCCACCCACGAGTCAATTTGGGTACCTCATGACATGTAAGGCACTTCTTATCTTTAATTTGGATTGGGTTGTCCACTCCTCCAGCTGGGAGCAGAACAAACACTATACAGAGGCCCGTGGACCAAGACTAGTAGTGAGGGTACTCACAGAGAAAAAAAAAGGATATGGTAACTGTTATAAATTGGGGCCCTATAGCTCCCCCAGATATGTGTTGGAATCCTTACCTCCGCCTGCAATCTATTGCAATGTCATAGGTTGGAGTGCGTCTCACGGTGTAATCTAATGTAATGCGGTCAATTGTCAACCAGTTGAAGCCCTGCCCATGTAAGGTGGATTCTAAACCTAATCCCTTCTGAGTCATAGAGACTGCTGTGAATACAGAAGTACATACTGGGAACGAGAGTGGCAAGTGAAGATCATCTATAAGCCAAGGAACAAAGGACAGCCTGAGGCTATCAACAAGGTAGGAGTCCACAGGACCAAGATCCTGATGTGAACTTTTAAATTCCATACAGATGCGAAGATAGACTTCCATTCTTTAAAGCTACCCATGAGTGGTACTCATGTGACAGTAACACTAGCTGGCAAAGGCAGTACCCAAAGATAAAGAAATGCATCTGGGACTTGTAAAACTCAATAAATATTCAGTAGCTCCATTGGCCTAGAGAGGGCTTGAGGTTCGGAGTGGTTGTGTGACTTCCCCAAGATCCTTGATCAGTAAGGGGTGGGCCAAGAGCACAAGTTCAGGTCTTCTGCTCACATGCAATCAAGCCAAGAACCTGGGCCTCGGGAGACAAGGAGAACCAAAGCTAAAGGTTGCAATGACTGACAGTATTGATGAAGTGATTCTTGGGAAGCGACGCCTATACGCCTAGAGGGTGGGGTTTAATAGGTCAAAGAGAGGTGTTTGAGTTCAATGGGGGGAAAAATCTATTGTCTGTGAGTTTCGGGGGAAGAGAATTGATCAAATGGAAGCCAAGAAGACCTACTCAAGGCTGCAGCCATGGGGGTCTGGACTGGTATCAGTTCAGACAGACACATTGTTCGTGCCATGAGGACCTTTCCAAGGAAGGAACTGGCTCTGCAAGGGACGTCCTCTCCCCACCCCCACTGCCTGGCTCCAGTCAGTCCTGGGAGTTTCGAAGTCCTTCCCTGTTCCCCTCCCCCCCCCCACCCCCACCCCCATGTTGTGGCTTTGGCAGGCACTTCGGAAACTACAAATCTTAACTGAATTTCCACCCCAGAGGAAGCTGAGGAGCAAGCATGTCCCACTAGCCACTTCTGAGTTCCCAGCATCCCTTCCTCCCTTCAGAACAAGGATCAAACCCTTTTTCACAATAGGAGGAGGAGCGGGAGGGAAGCAGGAGGGAGGGGGAAATGAGGGTGAACCAAGGGGAAAAGTTTATGTCTGAATTATGCATCCTTCTCTTCCATGCTGGGAAAACCAAGACATTGGGGAAAACCACTCCACAGATGACATGCCATTTATTTACTTCCCCTGACTTGACTGTGGTTCCAAAACAGGTTAGGAAACTCAGGACACTAAACACAACGGTGACAGTATCGTTCAAACTCAAAACGCACTGCCATCGAAGCCACTCAGAGTGACCCTGCAGGACAGGGTAGAACTGCCCTCTGGGAGTCTCCCAGACTGTAACTCGGCGGGAGTAGCAAGATCTGCCTTTCTCCCTTGGAGTGCTGGTTTTGAACTGTTGACCTTGCAGCAGTTAGCAACCGAGAGCAGAGACCCCAAGACAGGTACCCCAAGGACACCAGTTTGTAATCTGGGGACTGTCCTAGGCCGTGGTGGGGGTGGACAATACGAGATTTCGATTGTTTGCAGATGATCAAGAGCATGCAGAGGCATCTCTGACCACAAGCTTTTTTTCCTGGGACCAAATTCAAGCCGAAATGTATCACATGGCCTGACACAAATTATATTTGAGTTCTAGAGAATAACAAGGGCACTGAGCCCAAAAGACTTGAAGGGGCCATTGTCCTGAATGGCAGTGAGTGCACTCAGCAGCATTTCTGTTGCCAAAAGAACAAACACATGGGATGGGTGAATCATGTATTCTCTGAGCAGGAAGGGGCCAATCTCCTCCCCAGGCCAGGCCTGGAAGGGTTAAGTGCGGCAGGACGGGCAGCCTGGGAGGCACCGAGTCCCGAGTCCTGGAAGTTGATGACCGATATCTGAACCTGCAAGCTAAACTGGAGCAGATGCTGGCAGAGGAGAGGGACCAGAGCCAGGTGTCCGCCTGTTCCTGGCTCCTCAAGGCGGCCTGACCCATTCACACATCGCATCCCTGGTGTTCGAGGCAATCACAATCTTCCCTGTCCCTGGATCCCTGCAAGCTTCCTCCTGACTGTAAGATTCCAGCTTCCCCTTCAGTCTTCTGTGGCATCCACACATTATCTTCCATTAGAATTTGCATCTGTAGGTTGCCTCCCGACAGTCCCTCCTCCTTCTCCCAGGAGCACATCCCAGAATATATTTTGAAAGTTTTTGCCCCGTTTTTTAGCTTCGTGCTTGGGGTGGGATGGATTCCACCCTCAATTCTAGGGTGGAATCCTGTTTCCAGACACCTCATCCATCAGGGCATCACGTTTTCTTGGATTCTGGGAGAGGCCAACCAAGCCAATTAGGGCCAAGGAATTGCACAGAAAGAAAGGATCTTTCGCTTTGGTATGATCAGAGCAGTGGGTTTTCTTTGTCTTCTGACAAGCAAGTGAAAGCATGGAGCTCCCAGAGCTGGAGGCAGCCATCCTGCGACTATGGGGACAGAGGCCGTTTGAGCGGAACGTCCACCCAGAGGCAAGTCAAGAAGGAAAGGATGGGATCCCAGGGACCCAATGGGCCAGAACAGACCTGACCCTGTGGGTTTCTGGGTCTGTGAATGTTGGTGGGAGGAGAAAACCTCTTATTTCTTCCTCAGAGTGACTGGTGGGTTTGAAGTGCTAAACTTACGGCAAGTGGCCCAGAAAGTAACCCACTATACACCCTCCTGGGTAGACACCAGCTGGACATAAGGAGAATGTCAGGTCCAACAGGCAAAATGGGACACCTCGTGGGTTCAAGCAAGCCTCCAGAGGTCCACTGTTCTCCAGGGCTGTGGCAGCCAGACTGAGGGAAGTCGAGGCGAATCCAGCCATGAGGCTTCCTAGCAGAAAGCAATGTTCTCCAGCACCAGGTCAGGGATGTCGGAGACAATCTTGACCGGAAGAACAGTCCTCTCCTTGGAAGGCTCCTCGACTTAGAAAACCCATGCCGATGATTTAAGAAGGCATTCCGGCAAGAAAGCACCCAAGTACCACAACAGGGGAATCAAGTCGGCCTTTGTAGCAGACACGAGGCCGAAATTTGATTACTAGAAGGAATCTAAGGTCAGAGCCACCCAGGCAGCCAGGATGACTCGAAGCTGGGTCCTTCAATACACCCCGACAGAAGGCAGGGTATGAGGCCTACAATGAAGGGTCCCTCAACCTAAACTGTCACCTTTCCACCTGAGGCAGAAAAAACAGATCCTGTCTGTTACCCAAAACTCACCCTCTGTTGGGTTTTTTTTTACAAGTTTTTGGGCTGAACCCCAGTGGTGTAGTAATTGAGTGCGGAACTGCGGCCCACTGGGTGGGCGGTTCAAATCCAGCAGCAGCTCTCCAGGAGCAAGGCTGGGCCTCCTACTCCCACCAGAGGGCAGTGATGCCCCTCCTCCCAGTAAAAACAAGCTTTCTTCCAAGTTTTGACCAAGGCAGCAATGGAACCAGCCCAGGTAGGAGAGTCTTTTTTCCACCCCTCCCTGCTCTTCATTGCCTGGAGGTACAGCAACAATACCAAGTGGCTAAGTGCTTGGTTGCTAGCTCCAAGATCAGTGGTTCAGACCCACTACTTGGAAGCCTACTCTGGCCTAGAATCAATTCCATCAGAATTCTGTCAGAGTCAACACCGATGGGCTGCTTGCAATGACCAGCTTGTAAGTCTGAAGAAAAGGCCAAGAAGACAGTGAAGACATGACCTTGAGTCTGACGTCATTGAGCTGTTGGCCAAACCGGGGCCTGCCCACCTCCATCACTTAACATCTCAGGGACTGAAGCCAATGGTGCTTAACGTGCGGCCTCTCGACTGGCCGTGTGTAGTACGGTGAATGTCATTAATGTCGCTGAGTTGCATACTTTAAATTGCACTCTTGATTATGGCAGACATAGCTAGGTGAAAATATTATACCTTGTCACTCGGTCTTCTTTTTGACTCATTGTAAAGCTGTTTCAGTCTCTGTGAACAAGTGAAATACGTGAGGATGAAGGTCCTGGTGAATCCCCTCTGACCATGGACCGAGGATGGTAACAAATAGCCTGGCTACCATGCAGGATGCATTGCAAAGTGAAGCGCTGCAGACACAATTAGCTTAAATGTTAGCGCCCTATCATTTCACCTTCCTTATGATTCACTTAAATTTGTTCTCATTCTTAATACTTCTGCTTTCTTTTCATTTGAGGTTTTTATCTGTTTATCATGTTATTTTTGTTAGTTTTTTTTTATTTTGCTTCTTTTTAAAATGTTTTCCTCTGTGTGAAATCCAGGATAGGAAATCTATAGAGACAGTAACTGATTAATGATTGCTTGGGGCTATGGCCAGGGAGGTTGGGGGAAGTAGGGAGCTAATAACCACAAGTACAAGAATAAAGAGAATGTTCTAAAACTGTGGCGATGACTGGACACTCTTCTTGATGTGACTGAACTATGGAATTGTATGATGTGTGAATTATTTGCCAATAAAAGTGTTGAAAACTTAATAAATAATAAAATCTCAATGACTCAAATGGGGCATCTTTTTGTTATTTTACCATAATAAACTTTTAAAAATGCTTCTAACTTGTAGGGAATTCCTATATAGGGTTTCAGGACTAAATCTTTATGGGAGCAGACAGCTTCATCATTCTCTCACAGAGTGACAGTGGATTTGAACCACTGACTTCAGGGTTAGTAGCCCAACACCTAACCCATAACACCAAGAAGGGTGGGGGGAGAGACTGAAAGAAATTGATCAAACCAGGTACCTAGAAATTTGCTGAGATGAAAACTCAGTCCAAGAGGACCGCTGGTGACACATGGTTAAGACTTCAACTGCTAACGCAAAGGTTGCCAGTTTGAATGCACCAGTTTATCTAGGGGAGAAAACCTCTGTCGATCTGTTCTGAAAAGGTTTCCATCCAGGAAATCCTATGTTCTCCTCTAACAGGATCATTGTGACCTAGAATCATCTCCTCAGCATACAACTTAGAAATGCAAAGGACAGAGCATACGAATCTGAACACCGCCCGCCTACCCAGATGATCCTAATGCATGTTTAAAATTTGTGACCAACAGCTTCTGTCACTGGGCACCAGATTTTGTGTGAGAGGCAGCTGAAAGCGCTCCTAATCTATCCTTCTCCCAGACGCCAAGGAACTAAGAGGAAAGTGGAATATTCTACAGTTCACAAAAGCCAGCAGGGAACCGTTTCAGGGAGGAAATAGACTTCAAAAAGGAAAAAGATGAATAGAACGCAAGCACTGCCACCCACCATATTCATCATGTGTAAGATTACAAGGCCAAGTTCGCGAAACTGTTACGAGCACTGGGTAGATGGGAGTCTGTTTCAAGTCAGAGAAACTCTTAAGTTCAACAGAAGGACACGCTGTCCAGTCCCCGCGCTGTCCTCACAACCGTCCTTAGGTGTCAATTCATTGTTGCAGCCACAACATGACTCACAATCCTTTCTATCTTAAAAAAAAAAAAATTTAAAGGCCAAGCAAAATCAGTAAGAAAAACAAGAACAGGGCTGAGCCCCGGTGGCGTAGTGGTTGTGTGCGGGACTGCAGCCCACAGGATTGGCAGTTCAAATCCAGCAGCAGCTCTCCAGGAGCAAGGCTGGGCTTCCTATTCCTACCAGGGTAGTGATGCCCCCCCCCAAAAAAAACCCAAACAAACAAAAAAACAAAACATAAAAAAGAAAAACAAGAACAAAGAGCATGGACATGCACACACACAAAATTACAGATTACGCAAATGTACAGAAAATAGAGCGGACGATGAGCCAGCAAAGCAATGTGAATTACAATGAGCTAGTTCCCCCAACTGAATGAGGAGTGAGTGAGAAGAAGTGACTTCTGGACACTGATGGACTATGCACTAGAACCACTGCCCTTCTGGAACGTTCTAGGCCACCTGCTCTGAGTGCCTTCGGAGCACTCATTTTGTTCTGGAGTGTGGCTTTTCTTTGTCCAAGGATCACCAAAGGCCTGTGTTTGTAGAATCTGCAAGCCAAGAACGGTCTTCACATTTTCAAGGGGCTGGAAGGAGAAGCAGGAAGAACAGCGAAGAAGAAGTGACCGAGACCTGATGTGACACATGCATCAGTGGGTAGCTGTAGGGTTGGCAACTGGAAACCACCAGAGAGAAGGGGATTTCTACTCTGATGACAAGTTACCGTCTGGGAAACCCCCAGGGCCAGTTCTACCCTGTCCGATCGGGCACTATGTCCACATCAATTCAATGGCAACTTGAAAAAAAAATTGAAAATATTTCCTATCCGCCTCTTCCAGGGGAAAAAAAATATTTCCTATCTGCCTGTCCTTGAATCATTCTAGTCTAATGCAGAGTTGACAAGCCGGGGTCTGTGGACCACAGGTGTGGCTGCTTGCTTTTGCAAATGATGTCTTTATTAAACTGTAACCATGCTTATTTGTTGATAGAATACAGGACTCCAGGCTGTGACAGAGTGGCCTCATGGTGACCGAGAGCTCATCTGGCCCACAGAAGATAAAATACTTGCGATCTAGCGCTGTAAAGGAGAATTTGACCAATCTATAAAGCTAAAAGAAGCCCTGGTGGCATTGTGGTTTCCTGATGGGCTGCCATTCACAAGGTCTGCAGTTCAAAACCACCAGCCAGCTTGAGGGAAGAGAGATAGGGCTTTCTACTCTTGTAAACAGACAGCTCTGCAAAGCTGGCCCCAATCATAGCCAAACTGACCACACACACACATACCCCTAGAATTATGTGCTACAGAGGACAACACTAAACCTGCAGGTTGGGGGAGAGGGCCAGCCTGCCACCCCATACAGAAGCAAACCAAAAAGGGGAAAGAGCAGGACAGGGACTAGACCCCATACTGGCACACCAAGCCGTGAGGATGATATCCCTGCATGGAGCTGCTAAGGGACAGAGAGGATGGTAGGGCCAACAACACCTCACAACATGGTGTCCGCTCACTGGAGCTTACTGTGATAGAGGACACTACTGGGGACACACGGTAGGGAGTGAGTCTGGTCTGAGTCCCCCACACACAGTGGGGTGAACCAAGAAGAGAACATAACAGATCAGCAATGGGAGCAAAGCCAAGACACAAACCCCCTGAGGGGACCCCCGAACTGGTTTCAGGCTAGGTGGGGCAGTTCTGGGAACCCCACCACCACCCCCAGGACTGGTGAAGAGATAGTCATAAAGGTCAGTGGACATACCTGGAATTATGTATGCTTTTTTTGGGGGGAGGGGGGAGGGTTTGGGAGGGACTAGTTTTTTCTTTCTTTCTTTTTGCTTTTTCTCTTTTTATTCAATCTTTTGTCTCTCCTATGGATGTTTTGCTTACCATATATACTCATGTGTGAGACAAGTTTTCCAGCATATTCGTTATGTAGTTTTTGTGGTAAAATTAGGTGTCTCGGCTGATATTTGGGTCAGCTTATACTCGAGTATATATGGTACCTATAAGATAGGCATGGGAAGCAAGCCTGAGGATAAAGCAATGGGACCGATTGTCCAGAGGGACTTGTGGGGAAGAAGAGACAGGGGAAAGGAGCAGTGAACAAAAAACACCACAGACAGGGGAACAATTAGAGGATTGAAATAAACAATGAGGAGGACGTAGAGATCCTGGTGGTGTTGGAGGAACAGCAATCTGGCTGAGGGGAATTACTAAGAGACAGAAGAAGGGTGAGCATGATGGTGAGGCAGGAGGAAAGTAAAAGGAAACAGAGGAAAGACCTAGGAAGCAAAGTTATGGATAGAGGTATAAACATAGGTGTGCACTTATGCAAATATATTAATTCATAAAAAGAGAGGTATTGCCCTATGTACATTTATTTATATGGCAATACATTGAGGAAGTGGACAGACTTTGGGTCTCGGCTCAGGCCCTCCCTCAACTCAAGAACGCTTTGTTTTAACAACCTGGCATTCCGTGATGCTCACCTCCCTGACAGGATCGCTGAAGATAAAATGGGTGCATAAGCAAATGTGATGGTGCCTGGCTATCAAAAAATATAGCGTCTGGGGACTGAGCCCCGGTGGCGTAAGTGGTTGAGTGCGGGACTGTGGCCCTTGGACTTGGCGGTTCAAATCCAGCGGCGGCTTCTCAGGAGCAGCACTGGGTAGCTCCCATGACCACCAGAGGCAGTGATGCCCCCCCACACCAAAAAAAAAGATAAAGCATCTGGGGTCTTAAAGGCTCAGAGTTAAACAAGTGGCCATCTAGCAGAGAAGAAATGAGCCCCCATGGAAGAATCACCCAAGCCTGTGTGATCATGGGATGTTGATGAAATCATGTATTGGGCACCAAAAGACGCAAAAGAAACAAACAAAACATATTGTTGAGAATGAGGTGAGTCGGAGCAGACCCAAAGCCATCTGTGAGGGGACATCCCCTCACAGAAGGGTGACAAGGAAAGGATAATCAACCAGGGTGCAGGACAGCACTGAGGAAACACACAAGAGTCCTCTGGTTCTTTGAGGCTTCCTCACTCCCCACTTTCATGATCCTAGTCCTGTATTTCAGTTCTGGCCAGATTGGAGCATGGACACTGGTGCAGGTAAGAGCCTATGACCCACAGAATCCAGGTCAGATAAGCTCCTCAGGAACGGAAGTGAAAGTAGCAGGAGCAGGAGGGTAGGGGGAAGGTAGAAGAGAAGGAGAGGACGAGGGAGCCAATCACAACAATCAATGTATAATTCCCCTCGCTGTCACCCCAGGGGAAGGAATGACAGAAATGTCGGTAAGGAAAACTGCAGTTAGTGAAAGATATGAAAGTAATAATAATTAATTATCAAGGAGTCACGAGGGTGGAGGGTGGGGGAGGGAGGGAAAAGAGGGGAGCTGATCCCAAGGTTCCAAAGATAAAGTAGGCAACAGATGTACAAATATGCGTGGTATAATTGAGGTATGGATTGCTATAAGAGCTATAAGAACCCTCAAGAAAATGATTTTAAAAACAAAAATAAGTACAGTCTCAGAAACTCACAGGAACAGGTCTACCCTGTCCTATAGGGTCCTCATGAGTCGCCTTGCACTCAATGGCAGTGAGTTTGCTTTTTTATGAGTCTGAAGAACCCATCAGAGAGACAGGTCCAACCTAACCGTGTGAAGATGTTCACCATGGCATTGTTTGTATTGATGCCCAGTTAATACACAGGATGGACTATCTTTTACTGGCCCACCCACTTGTCCCAGGGCCTTGCGTCTTGAGAAGTCAATAAACATTAGTAGTTATTAGTGTCTATGGAATAATATTTACTCCTTTTAACATGTATTCAAAGAACCAGATATAAAATGGGGGGGGGGAGCCACACCCATGTTGTCTGACTTTAAGTATGGAGATGCATAGGTTGGGCGTTACTGCGGAGGGGGATTCTCAGGGGACGTAAAGCGTTTGGGTGTGGGCAACGGCAAAGCGGCATGGCCTGGTGAATGCAAGCTGTGCCCTCACACGCTGCTGTCAGGGACCGCCAAGGTGGTTCCTGAGGCGCAACAGGAGGAAACAAGGCCTGCGCCGCACCCTCCCCACAACCGCTGCCAGCCTTGAGCCCATCACCGCCGCCACCGTGCCAACCCATCACGTTCAAGGCCTTCCTCTTTGTCGCTGTCCTTCTACTTTACCAGCGTGAGGTCTCTTTCCGAGGACTCTGTCCTAATCAGTGTCTGGACATGATCCTGTCTAAGGAGCATGCTGGCAGTCCCGCTCTCCAGGCAGGTGTGCATTTGCTTTGGGGGCAGTAGAGGGTCTCCCACTATATTGTTCGCCAGCAGCATGATTCGAATGTAACGATTCTTCCTTACTCCACATCCAACTTTCACGTGTGTGTGACGCAGACTACACACATGGCTTGCGTCAGGCGCACCTTAGCCCTCCAGAGTGCCACCCTTGCTCTTCGATACCCTCGAGCGGGCATGCAGCAGATGGGCAGTGCCAGAGAGCATTTGACCCCTCACTACTCCTTCCGTGAGCTTTGATGTGGGTCCAAGGAAGATGAAATTCATGGCAACTTTGGTCTTTTGTCCATTTAAATTGTTATATATGTGTATGCGTATATTATATATACACGTACATATACACACACGGTCCTTAAGTTGACCGTGACACAGAGCAAGCCTATACACAGTCTCTCTAAGTCTTTAGGAGAAGAGACAGTTGCATATTTCTCCCTTGTTTTATACACACACATATAGCTATACACACACATATATACATGCACATGATGGGGCTTCAACTAGTTCATAGAAAAAGGCAGTGAAAAGATCATGGGATTTTTTTCCCATGAACTTTTTGTAGACGCCTCCTATTTTATAATAAAATGTAAATCTATATATATATATATTTGTGTGTGTGTGTGTGTTGTGGCATCACTGCCCTGGTGGGAGTAGGAAGCCCCGCCTTGCTCCTGGAGAGCTACTGCTGGATTTGAACTGTCAACCCTGTGGGCCGCAGTCCCGCACACAACCGCTGTGCCACCAGGGCTCAGCCTATAAATATATATATATATATATATATATAATTTTTAAAAAGAAGAAGAAGAAAAGAGGGCTGGGAGAAATGACTCCAGCTCTCAGCAGCAGTTCCCTTGGGGGTTACAGAATTCAGGATGGTTTTCCTTTTCTCCCCTACTTTTTAGTGATTTTTTTCAAGTTTTCTGCCATAAGTGAACATGGCATTTAGAACCATTCAATGAAAAAGTCTTCCCTTCTGAGGCAGCCACAGCCTCTGGCAGCACAGTGCGTGCCAGGGCAGAGTTTGGGCACAAGGGCTGTGGAAACCTGAATGGGTTGTGGGAGGGAAAGGGGGAGAGGGAGATATGAGGTGCAGGGGTCCGTGGGAGACTCAGGGAAGCAGCCTTTGGACAGCCTCACAGCAGAGTGGCCACTGATATAGAAGAAGCAGGTCAAGTGAGCCTGCCCTGGACCAGCAGCCTTGCCCCACGCAGACCTGCAGACTCGGAGTCCCGGGGGACCTATGTACACACTGAGGCCACTGAGCGACCTCCTCTTCACGCTTGTCTTCTTCGGCTACATCTGCTATGAACCGTGCTCCGCCCGCTTTCCTAGATGGCCAGACGGTGCTCCCGAGCCGCCTGTGGGTGGCCGCCAATCTCCCACCCATCCTTCTCAGCCAGGCAGGGCAACAGCTTACCCTGCCCGGGGACTCCTCACAGATGAAGCCCCCTGCCCGCAAGTCCATTCCAACCCTGGGGGACTCTCTAGGACGGAGTAGACCACTCCACAGGACTTCAGCGCCTGGCCACCGTGGCAGAAGCAGCCAGTCTCATCTTTGTCCTGTGGAGTGGCTGGGAGGTTCGAACTGCTGACCAAGGAGGCAACCCGGGTTCCTTATCACAAGCAGAAAAGGAGGCTTAAAAGGGAAAAAAAATAAAACAAACGGGAGAAAACCACTGCACAGCCCCACCACATACACACAGGTCAGGCCTGAGTGAGCGTCAGGGGCCAGGAAACAAGAAAGGACCTTCGGGAGGCTGAGTATATCAGCCTCAGGAATATAGCCACCAGGCTGAGTTCAGCCCAAGAACAGGAGGGGGCGGGGGCCTCCATGCCCAGAGGAGATTTTATTTCTCGTAAAAATGTCCTGGAGAGCTATTCGGAACCTTGAAGAGGAGACGCGGGGAGCATGATTTGGCCTGGCTTTGTGGCGTCTTTGGCCTCCGCCAACTCTCTGAGCTCCACCTCCCCCAGGGCTCCGTGTCTAGAACTAACCCCTCTGAAGCAGGGACCATCCTCCCCTCCATCAGATGGCTGGGGACATCGAGGCTCGGAGAGGCCCAGCAGCTTGCCAAGGGCCACCAGGAAGAAGCAGAACAGGGCTTCCATTCTGGGCCCGGCTGACCCCTGAGGCAATTTCCTGGCTGGACACCGAGCAGCTTCTGCGAGATCACCTTCGATTGTACGCGCCAGGCCGACCCGGAGGCCACAGCGGCATCTTGCCAGAGGTCAGTGCCCATGC
>PVJH01035595.1:0-19546 GCA_004026705.1 Nesogale talazaci
CCAGAGAAAACTCTTTGGTTATCTTTCTGGCACGAGGTCATTTCTTTTTGGTATGCTATCAATGTTACTGCTAACTTCTTAAATTTTCAAGCTTCAGATATAGAAACCATTGACAAAGGTCTTTGAAACCACAACCGACCACCCTACCATATTCTTTGTGGTTCCATGAGGTGTTTGGGGTTTTTGGGGGGGAAGAGGCAGTTAGACCTCATGTGAAAGTGTAGGGATGGAGTCCAACCTAGCAATCAGAACATAGTCTGAGGATGTCTATTTGTGGGTGAAGCCTAACACAAGGGGCTTGGGGGCAGACAATTTGAATGATTTGGCACATCGACAACTGTCATCTCTGCATTGGCCAGGTTAGGTCGCTTACTTATCACTCACAAGGATTTTCATCCTTTTCCTCCTCTCCTTCCACTAAGGCATGAGGTATGGTCTTGAACAGGAGAGGGGAAAGGTGCCCTTCCCTCACTCCCAATGTGACAAGGAAAGCAAGGCTGATTCACTATTACGAATGACGCTGACTATGGGAGTTTGTGAGATGCTCTTTATCAAGTTGAGGAAGTTCTCACTATTCCTACTTTGCTGAGAGATTTATCAGGAGTGTGGGAGTTTTTTTCTTAGGCGTTCTCTGCATCATTGGATATACTTGTGTAATTTTTCTTCTTTATCCTGTGTATATGGTAGAATGATTGGTTTTCAGATGTTGAACTAGTCTTGCAATACCTGGGACGAATCCCACTTGGTGTGATCTATAATGATTTTTATACATTGTCAGATTCAATTTGTCAGTGTTTTGTGAGGATGCTTGCATCTGTGTGCATGAGAAATTTGGGTCTGCAGTCTTTATTTCTGTAGGCTCTTCATCTGGTTTTGCCATTCGGGTGGTCCTGGCCTCATAGAATGAGAGAAACACGATGCCTGCTGCTACTATTTTCTGGAAGAGGGATGGAAAATTCAATACCTTGTACGCCTAAAATGTCTGGCAAAATCCAATAGGGGAAGCACCTCTGTATGCTTATTAACTATCATTCACTTATCTAATGCACAGAGGTCCATATACGGTATAAGTAGTCTTTGTGGTGTAGAGGTTAAAGGTGGATTGCTAACCGAAAGGTTTATGGTTCGAATCCACAGGGCATACCATGGAGGAAAGATGAGACAGTCAGCTCCTCTAGGGCTGTGCAGTGTCTGAACCCCCTCAGCAGGGTGGCTGAGTCCGAATCAATTCCATAGCCGTGGGCTTGCTTCTTTGTGCTGCTCGGTGTCTCTGACTTGGGGGAAGGGGCTTGTTTAAGACTGCGCTTTGTGGAAGCAGACTCGATGAACAACAACTATTTAGAGTCTCCATTTGTCTTTGTGTGAAAAGGATTGACACAGGGGTTTGAGGGCATTGATTCATTTCACCAAAGCTACCAAGTTTGTGAGGGCAGCGTTGCTGGGGGAAATTCTGTTTAATGTCCTTGGAATCCTTCATCATGCCCCTTGGATGGCTAAAGATTTTTCCTTTTGTGTCACCTAACCTAGTTATCCGCTAATGGATCATTACAAAGGTCCCAAAGAACAAGCTTTGAG
Organism: Nesogale talazaci; assembly: GCA_004026705.1. Lineage (NCBI taxonomy): Eukaryota > Metazoa > Chordata > Mammalia > Afrosoricida > Tenrecidae > Nesogale > Nesogale talazaci. The sequence goes on from PVJH01035595.1 coordinate 1,576, forward strand.
TTTTGTGGATGATTTTTAAATGATTTCTTGCTTTGGATTTCACGATGGAGATCCTCTGATTCTTAGTCTTGCTTGGGCTCAAACTGCTCTCCTTGCTCTAGTGTCCTATGATGAACCTTGGATTTACGTTGTTGGAGTTTCCTTTGGTCCTAGCATGAATTCAAGACTATGAAGTTTGCTCTGAGTATGGCTTTCTCAGCACCTGATGTGTCTCACTTCAATTTTCATTTATTTCCAAATATCAGTTCACCTTCCTCGGACACTTCTTTCTCTGCTGCATGAGTTTTTCAGTATACATCTCATTCTCTCACTTCCAGAGTTCCCTCCACACACACACTTTGCCCAAGTTCTCTGTCATGAGCAATGGGGTGCCCTTCAGAGCTTTAAACATCATGCAAGGTCACTGTAACCCCCTGAGTTCAATACCATGGATTTGCTAGTGAACTAGCTTGAAGTCTGAAGAGACAAGAGCAATTCATGCATGCAACTGAATGAGATGTGTTTGCATGTTGGTCTCTCTCTCTCTCTCTCTCTCTCTCTCACTCACTCACTCTTTCTCTTAAAAAGTGTATCACTAGTTGGTTGCATCTTTTCTGAGGAAGGCAAACACTGAGATCATGTCTGTTTAAGGAAGTCAAGGGAGAGATTCTTCCTAAATGTGTCTTCAGGGATGACCTCTTGGTCACTAGAGGTTCCACCCTTCTTCTGAAAGAGAAGCTGCATTACTAACTTATCAGAAAGACAGAGCTTACAGACTGCTGAAGTATCATTCCATTAAAATATCTTGTCAAGACGGGGGAGTTGTTCTGAGAACATGTTCAAATTGACAGAAATGTAGAAAATCCCGAGATAGAGAAGCCATTGGGTGGGGTTTGGGGGTTGAACAATGGATACTCCAAACCCTGCATTCACAAGTGCTCAGTTATGGGTAACGAATCAATGACCACTGGATATAGACACGCACGAATATTTTGGGATAAATGATGACAAAAAGCAGCCTTTGGAGGGCTGTGCACATCATCTTTCTGTGCAAGAAGGAACAGCAAGGTCATTATTCTACAGAGGCGAATGATCCTCAACAGGACTCCTCCTGCCCGGATGCACAAAGCCTGGACAGAGAGGCTGGGAGCCCATGACAGACTACAACACATCTTAAAGCCAGACCTTCCAAATGCTTTCATTTCCTGTGGATTCCCTGGGTCTCCTCATTGCCTTCATGGAGGTCTGTAGTGGAGATGGTTCTGCTCTGAAAGTCCAATCATTGTATAGGGACCCTAGAAAAATGTAACTACAAAAAAAAATGCATACCACAATAGAAGTGATTTCTATTGTGATTCTACAAGTATTAAAGTTGCATTTCCACTGTATAGAGGGGGACAAAGTCACTTTCTTTTGCCTAAGATTGTAGACCTGTATTTACCAAGCCCAGTGTTTTATTATATTAACAAAACTTATTGTCCAAATATCAGACACCTTCAAAGAAGACAGATGCTGACACCAGGGAGTCCGACCTCTCTGTCCTTGTCATCTAAATGGAGGTGGACTTTAGGGGAGAAATTGGCTCTTCTGTGTTGACTCTGAGCCTCCGACTAACATGCCCCCATTGAGAGTGCTAATGAAGGTCAAGGGCAGGCCAGTGGGTTGAAATTCACACCGACAGGTTCACACTCCAATTTCACCTCTTGGCCCTCTTGAAGCCTGTTACTTAGGCGGCTCAAGAGAAGGAAGAATGATCTAATTCTGCTTGCTGCTTGCCTTTATTCAGGCTGCTGCTTTATTGAGAAGGGCCAGTCTCTGAAGCAGCTGCTGCTGACCTCGTACAAGGGGTTCTGTGAGAGTTAGGTTTTGTGTCAACTTGGCCCGGCCAGGGTCCCGTCATGCGGCAGTCATCCCCCATGATGTGACCTAAGACAATGTCATTGGCTCCATGATGAGATCTCCCAACCAGCGGTTGTGGAAGGGTGTAGCCCCCTCCCCCCCCCCAACCCATGGATGGGGTCACAGCTTTGATACAAATGGAAAAAAAAAAAAAAAAAAAAAAAAAAAACCTCCTCTCCATGTGCTGCTCGCTTTTCATCAGACTTGGAGGAGAAGCTTCGCTTCTGCTGACCTGGATCATGTGTCTTGTTGCTCGACCGCTGCCACATTGCCTGTTGATCCCAGGAGCCAACAAGGGTCTGCCAACCTTAGATTCATTTGGACTCGGAATCTGTCAGCCTGCCCTCTTCAGGCCTTGTCTTCCTGATACCTGGTTTGTCAGCCCCAGCAGCAACAAGGGATAGGAGAAACCTCTGTTTCCGCCTTACCCTCTGGCCCACGTCCTTGACCTGGACTGAACTTTCCTGCACCCACAACTGTGTGAGCCCTCCCTCGATCCAAATTCCCTTTCCTATGCTGACAAGAGTCCTGGTGCCATCGTGCTTATGTGTTGGGCTGCTGATAGCAAGGTCAGCGGTTCGAAGCCACTAGCCACTCCACAGGAGAGAGACGAGGATTTCTACTTCAGTAAGAGTGACACTCTGGGAAGCCCACAGGGGCACTTCCACTTTACTCTACTGGATGGTTCTGAGTCAAAATAAGATGTGAGGCTACTTGGCTTTGTGTTATTATTGTCTTGCATGTGTTTGTTTGATTTACATATGCAGATGAACCTCGCTATTGCTGATCTTTAGAGGAGCCAGTCTAATTCAGATTTAATGAACACAGGATGAGTCTTTGGGCTTATGGATGCCATAAGGAAGACAGATGTTAGCAAAACTATAACTGAGGCCTCTTCCTTCCCAAGGCCTGAAGAGCTCAGGAGCTCCTACTAACACGACTACCGGAAGGTCTTGGATTGGATGTCAATAGACTATGAAACCAGCCTCCGGTTCTTTAAAGTGGACAGGGTTTCCAGAAGGGTAGAACTACTAGAAGCTCAGCGTAGGTCACCCTAAGAAACCCTCTAGGATTGGAACGGAAACAACTGCCTGAAACAGGACCATAGAGAGCGTCATTCGGTGGGACTGAGTTCCTTTAAGCTCAGTTAAGCAATCCAAGCAGCCAACACTGGCCCTCAGGTAGAGATGAGAAAGTCAGGCAGGAAGGCGGGTGTGTTGCTCTGGGCAGACTAGAGGAACACATTTCATGGACATGCATATGGACATAAGGAAAGGGTTGATATACAAAAGAATGGAAAACTGAGAAAGCATCCCAACCCAGTCCAGTTCATAGTCATGAGTACGATATTAGCCCATATGCCTATACCAGTCTATAATGTCTCCTTCCAACTCACGAAGTCACAGATCAGAGCACAGAATCCCGGCGCTGGTAGGGGTCTCCACATGGCTCCTCGCTTCCAGGGCTCAGGGTCCATCAACAGCAGAAGCAACTCATTGCTGGCAGAGGGCTCCATGTGCCCCCCCAGCTTCAGAGGTCTGGCTCCATCAGGGCAAAGCCATGTGGTCTCTCCACCAGCTCCTCCAGTTTCTCGGATGCTGCCATCTTGTCTTGTCCATGATTTATCGTCTCTAAGACTAACTCCCAACAACTGGGGAGATAGCTTCTCATCTTCACGAGGGAAATATCACGAGATTTTCCAGAAGTCTCAGGAGAAAGCCATGCCCACATAGAGGCCTTATTGGCTACTCAATGGCTCTCTCCAGATTAACAGGCTAGACTCCACCAATCATAAAATTAACATAAGCACATGGCCATCACAGCAGGGAAGCTGGGTTGCTGGACATGGACTGACCAGCAAAGAAATGCTGCCCTTTGTAAAACATGTAACGGAAGCCCCTAAGAATAAACAGATACATTGTTCAGTGGGACTCTAGTATACAATGCAGACTCTCACCCCAAACGCAACACATTATTATTATTATTATTATTATTATTATTATTATTATTATAAGAATATCAATAGAAAAAATAATTATGTGATAAGCATGTGGTAGCAAGGGTCGTTCAGCCCAACGATGTGCAGGGGGACAAGAGGATGCTTCGTGGGGATTTTGTCTGGTCCAGGGTCAGGGGCATAAACCGTGAAGAGGTGATAGTAAGATGACACTGAGGAGTCTGGTTGGAACGGTGGGCGAGGTGAGAGAGCACTCCAGGAACAGAGGCTTTGTCTCCAGAGAGAAGTCCGTGCCCACACAGGTGGTGAGACCAAAGCGAGACACTGTGGTCGCCACACTGGGCCTCTCCGAACACATCCAAAATAAAGACTTTTCCTGGACCAGACAGATCATCATGCTTCTGGGAGGCTGGCGGGTTTGAACTGCCGGCTTCATGGTTAAAGGTGCAACACTTCCCCCACAGGGCCACTGGGGCCCCTTCACCAACTGCAATGCCATGGAGGCCCCACCTGTCAGCGCTGCGCCACCAAAGCATCTGTGTGACTCCACTGGTGGGGGGGTCTTCCTTTCTCCTGGAACCAAACACACAAAATCTCCACAGTCTGCCCGAGCAGATGTAGGCAGGCAGTAGTCATAGTGGCCATCACTGTTGGCTGTTGTCCATCCGGTGCTGACCCATAGCCACCACAGGGAATAAAACTCCACCCAACCCTGCCTGAGCCTGGCAGTCATTGTTCTGCTCTTCTGGCCGGTGTAGCCATTGGACCAATGCACCTTCCCAAGGATCCTTCTAGTTCACGACATGTTTGTCCTTTGCCAGGGACTGGTCTCTCCTGATACCATGTCCACCCAGGTCCATGGGGTCAGGATGGAGTCTGGCCGTCCTCACGTCTAAGAAGCATTCTGGTTGGCCTTTGTCCAAGATCAATGGGTTTGTCCTTCTTGCAGTTCGAGGCACGTTCAAAATTCTTCTCCAACAACGTGGAGCTCAGAGGCATCCCTTCTCCTTTGGTCACTCAAATTCATCGTCCTGCTTCCACATGCAGACGTGGAGGGGACGGGGAAGGCCGTGGCTTGGGTCAGGCCCACCCTAGTCCTCAGGGTGATGGCTGCACTTCTTGGAACTTGAACGAGATCCTGACACATATGTGGAGAGGATACCCCTCAGCCCTGACACGAGCACTTCTTCATGCCAGGGTTTTGCAGCCCCTTCTCCCCCACTACCATGGTCTGCCTTGCTCCCAGGAGACTGTACGATCCATGAGGGGGCAGGGCCCTCCTGGTCTGAAGTCTATCAAGAGCACATATCAAGCTGGCACCAAGTTAGGGGAATCTTTACTGGATGGATGGATGGATGGATGGATGGACGGATGGATGGGAGGCACTGGGGCCAGGCATACAGTACATAATCAGCACTCAATGAGCGTTTCTTAATATTATTAATTGCATTGTTCCCCACCTCACTCATTTAAAAAAAAAAACAGAGGAGGAGAGATCTGAGAAGAGAAAAGAGAAGAGCAACAAGCCCCTCCCTCCCCTCACACATCATGGGAATGACACAGGTTAATACCCATCATGCCTTGTCCACCAGTCCACCAGGTGGGATGTACCAGGATGACCCCATGGGTGTGGAGCGACTGCCCCTTCGTGGCAACTGACTCGGTCACATGCTGGCCCCAGACACACAGTCTCGTCAACATCCCTCAGCAGCCACCCCTGAGCTCCCGATCTCATTGGGGTTTTTTGTTTTGTTTTGTTTTTTTTTAATCTCCAAAGAAAGAATGTTACAATTAGCAATTCAGAAACTCTTTTACATCTTAGTAACCATGCATAAAAATTAATTCAAGCAAAACCTAATTTGGAATAATAATAACATGCTTCTCTAATGTTTCCGCCATTAATCATGGTGAAGACAGTTACTATAGCAGCACAGTTGGAATTTATTGAAAATAACACAAATCCGCAGCACCACAAGTTCTCTTATGAGATCATAGCTATTTGTTTAAGCGAGAGAGGAGCAACCTGGGAGGCAGACTAGAAGGTCCATGTGAGAGGTCAGAGGCCAGCAGGGGTTGGTTGAAGAAAATGAGAGACGTTGGGGAGAGAAAGGGGGAAACGTGGACAGTGTGGACTTGTATAAAAGGAAGAGCCACAGACATTGGAGTTTTGCCCAAGTGATGAGAACAACGAGGCTTATTTCTCTGACTGGTAGCTATATACAAGTGGCCTGCAGGTTCCATCCAGGTGGACACCTGTTGAAGGGTACTACTTGGGGGCTTCAAAGCTTCCAGTATTGCTGTGGGTCCCACAGTGTAGAGACAATCAAAGGTGACTCAACTTTGGCCAGTGTCCCCAGGAGAGGGAATTTCAGTGCACAGTGAGGTAAAAATCATAGGCATTGCTCCTGCGAAGAGAAGTAGACCAAGGTAGCCTGTACCCACAGGACCATGAGTCCACGGGGCCAGGCGCCACCCTGAGGACCTGTGTGTGCAAAGGAGAACTTAGGACACATCTGCACACTAGCCTTCCACAGAAATGTGTTTGTGCTGCTGCTGGGCACCATGATGGTTCACCTCATTTCCATTGCCATCTCATGTGGCATGCCCCATGAGGTCCTGGGTGGAGACTCCTCCAGGTCAGGTCATCAGGCTACTGCTTGGCTGGAACCACAGACCTTTACCGTTAGCAGGCAAGTATCTGACCACTGTACACCAGGGCTCCCTGGGCACTGAGACAGTCTTCAGTCAATGCTTGCCCTTGTCATTAGCCACATGGCGAGCCATACACTCTGTTGACTTGTCAGAGAAAATTAAATTTCACCCTGAAATGCTTCACTTTACCACCAGTCTCCTGAGTCATCACACAGAAAAGGGTCGTCCCAGAGCACTCAGCCCATGTTCATAAGACACGAGGGGATGTTGATCCAGGGGACCCTCTCCAGGTTTCTGAGACCGTGAACCTTTGGGGGAGCAGACGCTCTCATTTTTGGAGATTTTTCCACAGCTTCAAAGGCATCAGACTCAATGCCTTCCGGACAGACAAAAGAGTTCCTCCCACAAGATAGTCTACTTTCCCTTGTTTGGTAACGAGTTCTCCCTCCCTCCCTCCAACCCTCCCTCCCATTTCTTTCTCTTTCTTCATTGCGTAAATACCTTTCTTCTTTCTGTGTATAATTCCCAGAGCAATCTGAAAGGGAGTACTCACTTTGTGCCAATTGCCCGGGCAAACCGGTTTAGCCTAGCAGGTGGGACTCACTCCCAGGGAAGGTTGCTCCCAAGGAAACCACCAAGTCCGACTCCGTTCAACTCCTGGAGAATGATCTGCTTACACCCCGTCCAGGCAGGGTCCAGAAGTGCAGTCCATCCCAGCAATGGAAAAACCCACCCCATGTGAGGACGTGTGTTTCATTGACCGATTGTAGATGCCAAAGGGCATCCGGGTGGCACAGCAGTCCAAGGACTCACAGAAAGGGTGGCAGATCAATCACATCAGTTGCTTGGTTGGAGAGGGAGATGGCTGTCTTTTCCCACAAAGATTTATAATCTTGGGAGCCCTCAGGACAGTCCTCTCTCTCCTCTAGGGCTGCTGAGTTGGATCAACTCAATAGCAATGTGTTCATTTCTGCTGTGTGTGTGTTTGTGTGTGTTCACACTGTAGGCTCGCAGGCAGCTGCAAGCAACAACACAGATGCCCTACACCACTCCCCCTTTTCCCACCAATGTTAACAACTTGAAAAGTTACAGAACCACATCACAACTCCGCTATGGACTGGTGAGTTGGGCTGAATTTTCTAGAGAAATAAAACCATTGGCATCCGTATACGTATAACAAATTCATATCCAGAAAGAAGTTTACCTCAGAGAAGAGGCCCAGCCCGGTCCAGCTCAAGTCCACGAGTCAGGTGCCAACTGGAAGCTCTTCCAGATCCAGGCAGATGCTGCCGATGAGGCAGGAAGGTGGGAGATCACAGGTTAGTGGGTGCGAGTTGTGCTGATCGAAAGGAGCAGGAAGGAGAAGGGCAAGAGGCAGGCCAGTTCTTTGCAGCATCTCTTACAAGCAAACAGGCTTCCACATCACGGGGACCCTGAGAGGCTGTGTCCTGATTGAGAGGTCAGAGTCCACTCATACCTGTCCACAGGTGGACACAAAATTGGCCCTCATATGTGGATACAGTCAGCCTGCCACCTCTATCCCCACTAGCATCCTTCGTGCTGCCCCTTCCGGCCTCACCTGATCTCCTTCCATACCCCTTCTTGTCCTGGCAGCCACCGATCTGTCCTCCACCTCTACCACTGGCTCTTTCCAGAAGGTTGCAGACGTGGAATCAGATAGTAGCAGACATTTTGAGATCAGCCTCTTTCCTCAACCCAGCATAATACTCAGATTCCTCTGGTTGGTCCACTGTTCTCATTGCTGAGCAGTATTTCGTGGTAGGGGTGTAACTACCTCTTCTGACGGTAGTGTCACCACCATGGCGTTTTGAACACCTACCCATCAAATGGCACAGGTTGTTTCCAGTCTGGGAGTGTGATGATGAAAGCTGCTATGAACATTTATGTACAGGTTGTGTGCGAACATACATTTTAATTTCTCTGGGATGCATGCCTAAGAGTTCGATTGTTGGTAATCACATGCACATTTTCGAAGAAACTGCCAAACTGTCTTCCAGGTCGGCTGTGCCACTTCACTCCCTCCCAGCAAGGCGCTTTCTCTTCTCTTGCCTATGCGCGGCGTTCTCCTTGAACGGGAAGCTGGGCATCCAGGAGACCCTCCTCCTCCATATGGCAGCCCTGCATACAGGAGAACACAACACTGTGGGCCAGCTTCATGAGAACTGCTGTGTTTGAGTCAATCTATAGCCTTGAGGGTCTTCTTTCTTCTGAGCCTCTACTCTACCAGGCCTGGTATCCTCCAGGGACATGCCCAAAGTACTTCAGGTAAAGTCTTACCACCCTCTCTTCCAGGAAGCATATTGGCTGGATTTCTCCAGCACATTTGGTTATTTCTTCTAATTGCCCGTGGTATTTCTAACATTCTTCAACAAGACCACAACTCAAATGCAGCAATTCTTGATTGGTCCTTCTTACTCCTTGTCCACTGCCATATATCAGCTTAATCTTTATGATTCACTGTGTTAGCACAATGACCTTTTCACTTGTGTTTTCCTAATGACACCTGGGAATGGAGTTCTGGTGGTGCTGTGAGTTAGGCTGGGTGTTGCTGACTGCAAGGTTGGAGGTTCAAAGCACACCAGATGTTCTGTGGGAGAAAAATGAGGCTGTCTGCTCCTGTAGAGACCGACAATCTAGTAGCACCATATAGGGTCACTCTGAGTCAGAACCGAACTGAATGGCAGGTTTGGTTTGGATTTGATGGCAACATTTTTTCAAGAGTTTATCTGGAATCCATATGTACTCTTGGATGAGATTTCTCTTAGTGCCTGTGGTGATCACATGCTTATGTTAATTTCATGATTGAGATGTAGGGGTGGAGTCTAGCCTGTTAATCTGGAGATAGCCATTGAGTAGTCAATGCGGTCTCTGTGTGGGCAGGGCTTTCTCCTGAGACTTCTGGGAAATCTTGCAATATTTTCCTCATGGAGAAGAGAGGCTCTCTCCCTAGTTGTTGGGAGTTAGTCTCAGAGACAACGAACTATGAACAAGACAAGATGACAGTGTCCAAGATAGCTGGCGGAGCTGGAAGAGAAGCCACACAGCTTTGCCCTGATGGAGCCAGACCTCTGAAGCTGGAGAAGCCACGTGGAGAACCCTGACAGTGATGAACTAACTGCCTGTACCACCACTGGATGCTATTGATGGACCCTGATCCCTGAAAGCAGAGCCATGGGGAGACCCCTGCCAACGCCGGGACTCTGCACCCACTGGCCTGTGACTTCGTGAGTCAGAAGGAGACGTTATAGACTGGTATCGGGCGTATGGGCTAATATTGGACACGACTTTGAGCTGGACTGGGCCGGGATGCTTTCTCAATGTCCCATTCCTTTTGTATATAAACCTCACCTTTATATCCATATGCGTGTCTATGAATTTGTTTCTCTAGTTTACCCAGACTAACACTGTGCCTTTTACCTTTTTTTCTAATCTGGCAATTCCTTTTTTACTGCAGAATTTTGAAAACGCTTTATATAATCTAGATGAGGGATGGGTAACACCCAGCCCCCAGACCTCACACACCTGTGAGCGACTCAAGGCCAGGTAACAGCACATGTCTCACCATAGAAAAGCAGGTCCAGCCCTCACAACACTCTCCAAACTCACTGCCATTGAGTCGATGCCAATTCATAGCCATCCAACAGGACCGGGTAGAACTGCCCCCACCCCCCGTCCCGCCCCGTGAGACTCCAAGACTTTCACTCTTTACAAGCGCGGAACACTTCATTCTTCTTCTGCAGAGTGGACGGTGCTTTTAAACTGTGGACCTTGAGCATTGCAGCCCAACTTCTAAGCTGTATGCTACCAGGGCTCTGGCCCTCACATGAGGTGGGAGTTGCTGTATGCTTGACTAGTATGGCCTGCAAATGCCAGAAATGTCCACATGGCCCCTTACAGAAAAATGCTCCCCAATCCCTGGTACAGATAGTAGGCCTGTGGGCCTGTGGCCCAGGAGCTGATGTCCTATACTAGGTAAACCTTTTGCAAACCATTCTCCTACTATGTATCTAACTCTCACAACCATCTTCAAAAGGCCTTTCCAGACTAAGAATGCATCCAGTGAGTCAACTTTCCCTTTTATGGGCTGTGTTTTGGAATCGAGCTGAAGATTTATTTTTCTAGCATGAGATTCCAAAGAGTTCTCTCTGCTATCCCTACCTAAGAGTGGTATAATTTACAGTGCATATTTAAGTCTATGGATTCTTCTCCGTTGAATTGTAGGTAAAGTATTGAGAATTAAGCTGGGAGTCTTCTTTCTTCTTCTTCTCCTCGCTGTGTTGTTGCTGAGAGGTGGCCTTGGGTCGGTTCTGACCCACAGACTCCGTGTGCAGCAAAAGGACATGTCTCCTGGTGTGTGCCACACCCACTGGTGTTCTGGTGTTTGAGCCCAGAGCACTTTTGCTTCTGAGAAACACTGCCCTTTTCCCCTCTGAACTATTTGTGATTCTTTGTTTAAAATCACTTGAGTATATTTGGTGGGTCTATTCCTGGGGTTTCTGTTCTGTTCTGCTGACTCATGACCTATCATCTCTCTTTCCTCACACCAACCTGTCTTGATTACACGGCTAAAAAGATAGATGTTAAAATCAGGTAGACTCATTCCTTGGTCTTATCAAATCGGTTGTTGAATGATTTCTGCAAAGAATTTCCTTTCGCTTGCTCATCAAGCTGAGGAGAACTGACCTATCCACAATGTTCAATCCCCCAATCCATGGACATGGTCTGTCTCTTCCTGTGTTTTGATCTCCGCTCTCCCCAACTCCCATCTGGGTTTTGTAGTTTTCAACTCAGGAATCCTGACCTTGTGTTGCTAGCCCCATATTTTCTAGCCCATTTGATTTCAGTGTCCACTGGTTTGCTGCTGGTGCTCTGTTCTATATGGCCTAGGCCACGGCCTTCGATCTCAGTCTGTTTATCTTAGATCTGGCATCCTTCACGAAGTCCCTCAGTTGTGAAAGATTTTGATTTTTTGATTTTTGATATTTGTAGATTTCCTTGGAATTTCCACATAGAAAATCGCATCCTCAAGCAAACTGAATTCTTCGTGAAAAAGAACGCTTTTCTTTAGTGTTGGACTGTCTGGGGCTCCCAGTAGGACGTGGATGACAGTAGTGAGAACAAAGGTATTTCTTTGTTCTTAACATGCAGGGGAACAATCCAGTCTTAAAGCAACAGGCAGAGTGTTAGCTATCGATTTTACACCATCGTACAATTTTAGGGTGTTTTCTCTATTCATTTTTCTTTGTGAATAATAATTGGGTGTTGACTTACATCAAACGTCTTTTCTGCATGAATTTTTTATGAACGAGTGATTTTTCTTTTTCATCCTGTCAATCCAATGGATGGAATTGAATGATTTTCAAATATTGAACAAGCCTCGTGGTGCTGAAATGTACACTACTTGGCCATGGTGTTTATATCTTTGCTTAATTGTATTTGTTAAGGATCTGTATTCATGAAGGGCCTGGGTATGGAGTTTTATTTTCCTCTGATTGCCTATGTTCAGTTTTGTCATTAGAATAAAGCTAGCTTCATAAAGAATTGTCTCCTTTTGAGAAAATGATTGTAAACTGAGCCCTGGTGGCACAGTGGTTGTGTGCGGGACTGCAGCCCACAGGGTTGACGGTTCAAATCCAGCAGCAGCTCTCCAGGAGCAAGGTTGGGGTTCCTACTCCCCCCAGGGCAGTGATGCGAAAAGAAAAGAAAATGATAGTGTATAATTGGTAGTCATTTTTCTTTAATTATATGGTAGAATTTTCCGTGAATTCATCTGGTACTGGGAATTTATTACTTAAAAATTAAATTCCTTTCATAGTTATAGTGCTATTCAAACAACCCCTTCATGCCGATTGGGCCTTAAAAGTCTGTGTTTTAGGGAAAATCAGTCCATCTGAACTCCTTGACCAAAGTTCTGTGGAGATCCATTGCTCAAGTGCCAACAACACCCACTGCCGTTCGGCTGTCCCGCCCTCACGTTTTTGAGCATTCTTTCTCACTGTTTTGGGATTTGCCAGGTTGGATGATGTATCCTGTTCCATCAATATCTGCAATTTGTTCTTCTCTTTTATTTTTCTTCAATGATCTTGCCGATAGATTGCCAATTTTATTGAGCTTTCCAAATCATCCGGGTTTTTTTGTTTCATTACTTTTCTCCTTTGTTTTTATGCTTATTTTTATTGTTGTCCATGCTTTTTGTTTCTCCTTCCGCTTGCCTCACATTCACTTTTACTTTTCTGCCTCCAGGTTCTCGAGATGGGAGCTGAGAGAGGTGTTTTTACTATTGTGCGCACAAAGGACTTCGACTTTCCCTGCCAGCTTGGCCGAGCTGTGCCCAGCCCACTTCCTGGTTGCATTTTTACTTTCATTGAGTTCAGTGTGCATTCCTCTGTACTTCCAGACTTCCTCTTTGACCCAGAGCTTGCGTTTTCAGTATTGTTTGGTTTCCCAATCTTTGTTGTTGTTGCTGTTATTTCTGGATAATCCTTTCTGTCTTATTGCTCTGTGTGTGTGTTTTTTTTAAGGTACAAAAGGGGCACCTCCTCTCCAGTGTCATTTGAGGAGATCATGTGTTGGGTATTAAACAGGGCCAATACAATACAAACACAGAGACATCTGATGAGGGCAGCCCCTAGTGTCAAGTCATAATGGAATCCAAGGGTTTGCTGAGAGGCAGAACTCTGAAAAGGACACAGAGGTCCAAGGAGACTAATAAAAGCATCCTTGGTGGGAGGTGAACACATCATCATTGCAGGTGGGGCTACCGAAGAGGAACAGAACCATGATTTGTACATGTCCACTATGTTAGACAGAAGTGCTTACAAGATTGGCCCAAGGCAGTCCAGGTATGATGGATAGGGTGTGGCTCATTGGCTATCTGACCCACATATGATGAGCTCCATCGTGGACACACCCAAGAAACCCCCTAAGAGACTGACCCTCTCTGTGCTGCCTGGAAAGGTGTGGAATAACCCACTTCCCAGGGCATTCTTCAAAGCCCTAATACAGACTGAAGAGCATATCTGCTGTTAGACTGCTCTCTAAGTCCGGGCTGTGGATTTGGATCAGAGACTACTGTCTAACGCCTGACTGACGGCACCTCTAGTGCTCCTGTCACAAGCACAGGGAATGAGGTTTACTCTACATCTTCAGAAGAGGGGTTCATAACTCATAACTACCCAAATGGTAAAGGAAATGGAGAGAAGAACAGACTGGTCCTGCCGTAACATGCTGGTGACCAGATACTCACCTAGAACCAACTTCTCCTGCTATTTCCCTGGCTCGTGTCTGCAGACGCTGCACACCCGGCAACCATGTGTGCTGAGAAAGATGAAGGGCCCTTCCAGGTAGAAAGCTCTGCCCTCACCCCATCTCACCCCACCCCCCTTTGCTTAGCCTCTGAGAATCAGGCAGGGGTTCTCCCAGAGGCCCACCCTATAGCTTTCCACATCCAAGCTGGCCATCAGTGAGTGCCACTTTAGACATAAGCCATTGGAAAGATTGAGCAAGAAATAGTTGTCAATAAATGATGGCTGATGTCAAAAGTTAGTAGCCGGGGCAATGAACCCAAACAGAATACAGTTAGGGAAAAGGAATCCTTAAGCCCAGGTGTACTTAGGCCCTATCTTATCGTCTGTCTTTTCAACATTCAAATAGAAACTATGAGCTGAAATGGATGATGGACCTGAGGGAAGAATGAGAGGAAAGACAAGAGGTGTGAGGAGATGAGACCGGAGGCCAGGCCATTCCTGCACTGATGGTTCCATTTAATTTCTCTGGGTCTCTCTGTTTTGTAATATGAATGGCTTTCTGAAGGAAGGAGTCAACATGGAAAACAACTGGTATACAAGGGGAATGTGTCTGCCCCTTGAAAAATCATATCATTGCGTGCCCACCTGCCTGATATGATTGCTGAAGACAAATGTGCGCATAAGCAAATGTGGTAAAGAAAACTGATGGTGCCCGGCTATCAAAGGATATAGCGTCTGGGGTCCTAAAAGCTTGAAGGTAAACAAGCGACCATCTAGCTCAGAAACAACAAAGCCCACATGAAAGAAGTACACCAGCCTATGTGACCACGAGGTGTCAAAGGAATCAGGTATCAGGCAGCAAAGAACTAAAAATTATATCATAATAAATGAGGGAGAGTACAGATTGGGGACCCAAAGCCCATCAATAGGTGAAGTGACATCCCCTTACAGAGGGGTTGCAGGGAGGAGATGAGCCAGTCAGGGTGCAGTAAAGCAATGATGAAATATGCAACTTTCCTCTAGTTCTTCAATGCTTCCTCCCTCCCCCTATCATGATCTGAATTCTACCTTACCAAGGAAGGGGCACACTCGACTCAGGCCCTGGCCCTCGTGTTTGTGGACAAGAAGCAATTTCAGGAAACGCCTTCACTTTACAAGAGCCCTCCATTTGTCTCTACTTATCCTCCTTAGGTCATGAGAGAAGATCCAAGATCGTGTCACAACAGCTTTGTGATAACAGTCCCTGTGACAAAAGGAAAGAGAGGGGGATTTCTCTGACTCTGGACCAACAACGCCTGGTCCCAAGCATGGAAGAAAGGAAACCCCTGGATGACTTGCAGTATGGACTTCAGTGTTCGGCGCTCACTGAAAGATAACCCCAATACTTCTGCTGGAGATAGGGGTGAGGAAAAGCATCCACAGTGAGGAGAACCTTCACAGGGATACATGCTCTCTGGTGCTGCCCCTGTAAGCCAGGGAATGAGTGAGGAGAGCTGGAGGCCCAACCATTACCGACTGCAGACAGAGAGTGGCCGTCTCAGAAACCCGCAGGACCGGCTCTCCCCACCCTCCATGATCGCCATGAGCTGGAACAGACTCGATGGCAGCCAGAGAGGGAGTGAGAAAGGATTTGGATGGGACAGTCTCCTCTGCACCCAGGCCCCACTCCCTCCACAGTATTGCAATGGGGGTGGGGGATGGGAGGGGGGCTCTCACCACTGCAGACACTGGGCTGGGCCTCACTCCCCCTGTGGCTCAGGGAAATGAAGAAACAGACACCGTTGTCCCTCAAGATGCAGATGGCAGGCTCTGTGGGCGCTGATTCATCTAGCTCCAAGTTCCAGATAGAAAACATGAGTGTGTGCGCATGAGTGCTGGCCCTCTGGCTGGTGGCATTGCCCTCCGTCTGCCTGCCAGCCAGCCTCTCTTCATCTGATTATACTGCCACTGCCCAGTCCCACCTGGGGATGGAGGGCTGGGAACAGAGGTCTGAATCACCACCCCAGTTTTCAGTGGAGAGGGGGGCGTTTGGTTTGGACTGGAGTGCTAAGAAGAAGGCCTGGAGACCAACTTCTGAAATACCACTAAGGGAAGCCAGATGGAGACAGTGGTTCCCCACCCACTCCTAGAGGGTTCCAGGAGCCCACAGCAGCTTCAGACACAGGGGCAGGTACCACCATCGTCAACATTGTTGGTGGAAGATATGTGAAGGAGAAGCCCTGTCTTCCAGGGATGAAACAGAGGAGAGAGGAGGGGAGAAAAGGGAGGGGAGGGGAGGGAAGAGGTAGGGAGGGGAGGGGAGGGGAAGAGAGGGGAGAGGTGGGGAGGGGAGGTGAGAGGTGGGGAAGGAGAGAGACAGAGCAGTCCCTCTCTTTCCATCTTTTGTCTGGATGCTTTGTTTCCATTTCCCCTTGGGATGTGATGTCCTCTCTGAGCCCATTTCTGCACTTACAGAGCGAAAGGAGGGTCCCAGCTCCCCTCCCTTTCTGGTGCCACGGGCCGGCCGCTTGGAGTGCCCCATAGAGTCTCCGTGTCTGGCCCAGAACTGAGGAGCCAGCCTGGCTGGGAAGTCCACTTGGGCAGATGGCCAAGGAGCCGTGGTGACGCTGTTGGACGCTGAGCAGCGTAGCCTTGGAAGGGAAATTAAGGGCCAGGACCATGTCTGCCTGGACTTGGTCTCTGAACCCATGCTTCCATTTCTATTATGAGAACAAGCATTAAGTTGGCCCCGGGAGCCATCGCCTTTCACTGCCATGGGCCTAAAACACATGAACGTTTCTCGGCAGACAGCGCACATCTCTGCTCAGCAGGGGCGTCAGTTAGTTCTATGGTGGTTGACCCCTAAATGGTGCCCTAAGCTATTTGGAGGCGCTGCCCCTTTGGTGGGGGGGGGGGGGCGTGTCATGGCTGTGGTTAGCAGCCTTTGGGTTGGTCATCACAGCCCTAAGACCTGGGGATCCACCTGGCGGTCCCCCTGGCCGACTGCCAGCCCTTTCTTCCTGATCTTAGCCTGAAAGTTGTGCTAAGTCTGCAGGTGCATCTCCAGGGGGCAGAGGGGGACTGGGCCTGGATCAACCGGGGGTCTCCTGCCCTGAAGGTGGTGGACCTTCTTCCTGCCCCTGAGCCGGCCCAGCCTTGAGAGGCCCCCTTCCCTGAAAGGGCCAGGAAGACAGCCTTGTCCCTTTCCTGTGCGGACGTGCACTGAACGCGGTGACAGCGCGGTGCCTGATGACGACAGTGCCCGTTGTCACCTGGGCGTGTCTGCGCGTGCGCACGTGGTGGAGGGACCGCACGTCGGGTCTCAAGCTGCGAACCGTCCTCTATTAAAGGCGACCCGCCCACGGTCACACGCGTGCTTGCTGCTGGAGAAATCAATATTCGTTTCGCCTGGGACTGCCACAGACCTGCCTTTCTGCCGTGGACTGACAAGGCGAGCCATCTGCGCTCTGTGTGGTGCGCGGCAGACAACGATTCAAAGCCCTGTGGACGGACTCGCCTCGCTATGGACAGAGCCGTGATCCGCGGCCCGCGCTGGTGGGGCTCAGCTGGAGCGATGCAAGCAGGCGCGCAGCCTTCCGCTCTTGTGCGTAGGGGACTAGTCTCACTCCTGCAGGAGCAAGGAAGGAAGCAGGACCAACTCAGTCTGCAGCTGGAGCTCCCGGGCAGGGAGGGCCCTAAATCTCTGAGGGTCTCTTCTCCATTGACGAGTGGGTCCGGTGTGGAGAGCCCCATCACTTTGCTTCTTCTACCATCCAGTTCTGACATCACCAGCTTCTGCAAACAGGCCCTGTGCACTAGGCTACGACACCTCAGGTGGAGGCAGCAGGGGGTGCTGAGGGACACGCCTGCTGCCATCCCTCCAGCTGGGCACGCAGGCCCCCGGCGGAGCTGACGACCAAAAAGGTCCCATTAAGACAACAGTTTCTTCAGGAATCAGCTCTGTGGGTGCTTAGTGGCCCGTGGGGGCCCCAGCAGAGCTGGGCTTCACAGGCTTCTGTGTGCGCTGCTTGTTTCAGAAGGATTCTGTCATGTCATTCTTCCAAGGGCCTCTGCACAGGCTTGAACATCGAGCCTCCCAGTGACCAGTTGAGCAGGCCCACTGTTCTCACGACCCAGGGAATCCGGAACCAGACCAGGCATCCCAGATCAATCCTGGCTGTGTCTTCTCTCCACGCCGGTATCCAGTGGCACCACGACAGGCCTCTGAGCCAAACTG
>PVJH01035596.1:0-19535 GCA_004026705.1 Nesogale talazaci
TTCAATAGAATCAATTTCCATCTTATATATAAAATAAAGTACTTATGATGTATTAATAGAATATTGTAAACTTGATTATGCTGGATTGAACTTGATACTTAGTCAGTTGACTTCCCTTTTAACCCAACCTGAATATGTTCTTGGCTGTTTCAGTGCAAAAATTTCTTCACTGGCCTATAAAATATTGATGGTGGTCTTTTCTTGTTTGCCCATTATTTGTATTTTTATCTTAATATTATTTTATCCTTATCACTTTAGATTTTGTTTTATATTGTTTCTGTTGAGTTTTCCAGGTTGTGAATCACAGAAGGAGTAGATGCATAGAGACAATAGCTGATGCAATGGTTTATAGGGAATGGAGAGGTGGAGGGTGTGAATTAGGGAGGGTAAATGGATTTAGGGAGCAAACAATGAATGCAGGATGGGGAAGGGAATGCTAGAATTGATTGTGATTATACAACTCATTTTGTTGTTGTTAGGAAAAGAGAGTTTATTAAAAAAATATCCCTGTGGTTTTGAGAAGCTTTCATCCTTACCTTGGCCTAAATTAAAAAAGAAAAAAAGATAGCACTTCTAACAACTCTTTTTTAAAAAAATCATTTTATTGGGGGCTTATCCTTCGCTTTTCACAATACATAGATATCTACTGTGCTAAGCGCCTTCACATACCTGCTGTTGTTATCATTCTCCAAATATCCACCTTTCCACTCAAGTCCTTGATATCAGCTTCCCATCCTTTCCCCTCTCCCCCTCCTCCCACCAACCCTCAATATTTTATAAATTATTATTGTTTTGTCATATCTTACACCCTCTGATATCTCTACTTGCCCACTCTGCCAATGTCTGTCTTCCAGGCAGGAGGTTCTTTGTAGATCCCTGTAGTTGACTCCCTCTATCTACCCGACCTTCTCTCCATCCTTCCAGTAACTCCACTCTCACCCCTGGCCCCGGCAGGTTCATCTGTCGCTGCATTTCCAGCCCCCATCTCTACCAGTGTACCTACTCCAGTCCAGCTGGGTTTGTAAGGTAGAATTGGGACTATAATAGTTGGAGGCATGAAGCCTTGAGGAACTAGAGGAAAGTTGTATGCTTCATCGCCACCTCACTGCACCTTGACTGGCGCATCTCCTCTCCGAGACTCCCTTGTAAGGGAGTGTCCAGTTGTCCACAAGTGGGCCTTGGGTGTCCACCCTGCTCTCTCCCTCATTCGTAGTGATGTGATTCTTGTTCTTTGATGCTTAATATCTGCCCCCTTTTACCCCTCGTGATCATACAGGCTGGTGTGCTTCTTCCATGTGGGCTTTGCTGCTTCTGCACTGGATGGCCACTTGTTCACCTTCAAGCCATTAAGATTCCAGATACTTTATCGTTTGGTGCCTGGGCGCCATCAGTTTCCTCCATTCTATCTGCTTCTGCATTCTTTTGTCTTCAGCAATCATGTTGGGATGGCAGGCACAAAATGATATGATTTTTGTTCTTTCATGCCTGATACCTGGTTCTTTCCATAACTCATGGTTGCACAGGCTGGTGTGCTTCTTCTGTGGTGGGCTTTGTTGCTCCTGGGCTATATGACCATTTGGTCATCCACAAGCCTTTAAGACCTCAGATGCAATATCTTTTGATATCCGGACTCCATCAGCTATCTTCTCTTGCTCCACTATTGCTCATGTCCCCACCTGTTCTCAGTGATCGTCTCAGGAAGGTGAGCACACTGTGGTACAGTTTTTTCCTGTTTAGTGCCTGAGACCTGATCCCTTCAATGCCTCACAGCCACACTGGCTGATATGTTTCTTCTGTGTGGACTTGGATATTTCTCAGCTAGATGGCCATTTGTTTATCTTCAGGCTTTGAGATCCCAGACTCTATATCCTTTGATAGCTGGATGCCATCAGTTTTCTTCATCACATTTGCTTACGGACCTATTTGACTTCAGTGATCCTATTGGGCCAGTGAGCATCATGGAATACCAGATTCATAGAACAAAGTGTTTTTGCATTGAGGGAGTGCCTGGTTGGGGGCCCAAGGTCCAGCTTCTACCTTAGTACTAAACCTATAAAGATATGTGCCTGGATTTATTCCCTCTTTATCATAGGTAATTATATTTACATATGTACATGCCTGTGTTTAGACCTCTGCAAGTGCTCTTTGCCTTCTAGTTCCTACCTCTATTTCCTTCTGCCTTCCTCCTATCCCACTGTCATGCTTAGGCTTTATTTGAGTTTCAGTATTTCTTCTCTATTACATTACTCTTACTTTAGCCATACCAGTCCTCCCACACGCTCCTCGCCATTGATTGCAGACCACTTGTTGTTCCCCCATTCCCTGAGCCTGTCCATACCTCCCTTTCTCTCCCCCTTCCCCCACGCTCCCTAGGAACCATCAGTCTAGTTGTTCTCTCCTCCTGGCTGCCAATCAAGGAGTGCTCCCTTCTTGATTCAGTCCATTTTGGGCGCTCAGACTGCTTTGCTTCCCTGCCATGTGACCTCTGAAATGGTCTCTGTTGCTATTTGCTTTCATAGAACAGTGTGACAAGTCCTGTTGTTGTTTGCCCAGTCCCTCCTTTGGCTTAGGTACCCACAGGGGCATAGTCCTCTGAGCATTGTGGCCAGTGTGGAGACCAGACTGCCCCTCTTTCTCTTCCTCCATTTCCACCTGTCTCCATGTGGGTGTGGTATGCTGGCCCCTCTCCACAACATGTTCCCTGCCATGCCCACTTCCAAGGAGGGAGTCAATCTGGCTCTGGTTGTGGCTGGCCCTGTAGCTCTCTCTTTTCATGCTTTCTTCCATGTGTCCTCGCTGTCTTCACAGTTGGGTGCTTCATGGTAGGATCTGCACGCTTACTCCAGCTTCTCTGGAGACAAGACCCATATTCTCCCCCGGGTGGTTTAGTTCCCTGCTCCCTCCGTTATCCTTTAACTTTCAAACCCCCCTTTTCTCCCTCCTTCCTTCCCCCTTAGTGTGCTGTACCCAACATGTACCTCTCTGGGTTTGTTCCCGCCTTCTCCCCTTTCCCTACATCTTGAACCAATTGTTATGATATGAGAGGCTTCGCTTCTATACCTACCATGTTGGTTACACTTACCTCCGTGGGCTCATGCTGTACTGCTCCTTTTGTGATTGACTGACTTTATTTACCATAATTTCCTCCAGCTCTTCTCATGAGAAGACATGTTTCATATGCTCATCAGTGCTTTTGAGTGAAGCATAGTACTCCATTGTAACAACTCATTTTTAAAAGCAATTTAACCATGGAATTATATGATGTGGGAATACTATATTAAGAAAATCATGGGGGGGTGGTGAAGAGGGGGACAAACTTGACCGATGATTACCATTGGTGAAGGAGAGAGAGTTATTTTATAGGAGACATTGAATGTATGTCAGTGGTAGTATAACTTGGAAAAGTTTATCAATAATGATTGTACAACATGGAAAGTGTAATTGATGTAACTGAAATATAAGAATAGACATTGTGGAATTGGAGAATGTTCTGATCTATACATTTTTGCCACAATGAGAAAAAAGTTACATGAATAACAGTGATTACAAGGAAGAAGAAATATTCTAAAATTGAATGTGTTGACAGTTGTACAACTCTCCTTGATATGATTGAATTATTGAATTGCATGCCATGTGGATAAAGTGCTAATAAAATTGTTAAAATATTCAAAATATAAAAGTATATGCAATATTGTTTGTAGGCTGCCTCCTGAAATAAAATATCAATCAATTAGTTTGTGTATAGTGACTCTGAGTCCTTAACATCTTCTTTGGATACTTCCTGTGTTTTTCAATCATTTGCCCTTAGAACCCTTCTGTATTACAACAAAAGGCTTGAATTTGTTTTCCCTTTAGTTCTTTCAGTTTGAGAAATGGTTTCAGCTGAGAACATATTTATCTCTTGGTTTTGTAGCTCTAGGAATTTGCATATTTCATTATAATCCTTTCCTTTGTCTTCTGGAGCTGCCTTTGAAAATCCGTTCAGGTCTTTTATTTCATTGTTTCTTCCATTCTCGAGAGCTGCTCTTCATTCCAGAGTGAGTATTAGAGCATCTTCTGAGTTCCATTTTGGTCTTTTGCTTTTTTACTGCATGATATCTTCGAGGTCATCCCATAACTCATCTGACCTTCAATTGTTAGTCTCCTATGGTTCTAAATTTGTTCATGCAGTGGTCTTTCAATACAACTCATGGTTGTATTTTGGCTGTAATGGAATTGTTTTAATTTTTAAACTTTGACTTAAACATTAAGAGGCATAACTAAAAGTCTGTTCTGCAGGAAGGTCTTAACCTTGTTCTAACTGATGATATTAAGCTTCGCCACTCTCTCTTTATACAGACGTGGTTAATTTGATTGCTTTTTATTCTTTGTTGTGTGGTTTATGTATACTTAAATATTGTCCCTTAATATTTGTATTGAATAAATTTTTGGTTTTACAAAATGATATCATGCAATTTCTCAATTTCTGGCACCATTTTCCATTTTCCAGCTGACTGATGCTTCTTTGTTTCTAATTTTCATATTCTAATAACTAATAATTATAAATGCATCTTGATAGGATTTTTATTTAAAAATTTCAGTTTCTTCATCTTTGTCACTAGAGATTGGTGTGTCCATTGATAATCATTATATAAAATGGTCTTTCTCAAATGTTATGGATATTTGCAACTGTTTCTTCTTTTCAGTCTTGTTTTTTGGGCATCACTGCCCTCTGGTGGTGAGAGTAGGAGGCCCAGCCTTTGCGCCTGTGGAGCCGCTGCTGGAATTGAACCTCCATCCCAGTGGGCCGCAGTCCTGTGCACATCCACTACGCCACCGGGGCTCGGCCCATCCTTTTCAGTCTTTCAAGATGACCCAGCAACTCCAATTTAGCTGTATATACCCTCGGGAGTTAAACTATTTACAAAGACAGGCATATATATATATATATATATATACACATATACACACACACATTTATATGCTTATATAGTCATTGCTGAACTGTTCACAATAGCAAAAAAGTTGAAATAACCTACGTGCCATCAGAAGATGATTAGATAAACAGAACATGTGTGTTAGACCTGGTTGACTAGAGGAACAAATCCAGTGACACTCATATATGTATAAGAAAGAAGTTTATATCAAGAGGAAATTTTATATCAAGAAACATTCTAGCCCAATTTAGATTCAACTCATAAGTCTGATATTAGTCCATAATTTTTTTTCCCTTGCATAACATTGTGTTGGTGGGAGTAGGAAGGCCATTCTTGTTCCTGGAGAGCTCCTGCTGGATTTGAACCGTTAAACTTGTGGGCCACAGCCCCACACACAACCACTGTGCCACCAGAGCTCAGCCTAGTCCATAAATCTTATAGTAGTCCATAAGTCCCTCTTCATGCAACTTCATGCAATGATGCAGGATACAGGCCAATGGGAGTAGAGCCTGTGAATTCAATAGCAGTGGATGCATCTCCAGGACTGTGCCAGCCATCAGGGTAAGCAAGCCAGAAGGTGAAGGCAGAAAGAGAGAGCGGGGAGGTGTCCAGAGCCCTTCTTATGAGGCCACACCCACAAGGAGTCACCAACAGGCAATGGCATGATGAACAGACTAGTTTGCATTGTCAAGCTGACATGAAATTATGTAACTACCACAACAAAAGAATACTATTCAGCTGCAGAGTAAAATGATATGAATATAATATTAATAAGCCTTAAAGGCATTTCGCTGAGTGAAATAAAAAAAATCCTAAAGAACAAATATTATATTGTTTTACATATGAAATTCCAAGGTAAAAACTAGGGAAAATTGAAAAATAATGCTACTATGGTTCCATTTTATGCATGCCCAGATTTATTCCAAACAAAATATATTTGAACATGTTTCTGTGATTATTGGAAGACTGAAGACAAATTTCTTCAATCAGTTACTTGTCTTAATCTCATTAACATAACTTCAAAAAGAAAGTCCAGTCAAAAAGCTCTACAGACCAGTTAAAATCAAAGCAAAGAGGTCAGTTTAAAAGATTATGGAGTCTTTTTTTTTTGAGATTTCGAAGCGGTACACTTGATATGTTTTTTCAGAGGACACAGACTGATTATAGAGGCTTACCAAGAAAAAAATAATAAGACAGAGGTTAATTAATTAAGAAAGTATTAATATTTTCTTTATTGATAAGAATAAGGCCAGGAATGTTGCTCCGAAGAATGTTTTGTTTTTTCATCATGGTAATGTACTTGCTTATTCTTCAAGGATAGTGTGTTTTTCAGAGTTACTGAAGAAAAAAATCTACTGAGACTCATCTATGTGCAAGAAAGAGCTTTAGATCAAGAAGTAATTATCTATTAGGAAAGCACCTCAGCTCACTCCAAGTTCAAAATCCAGAACTAGTACAGAAATCCCTCTTCAGACTTATGCAGCCACATGCAATAATGTAGGATGCAGGAAGCTGGTGGATCCAAAGTCATGTGAATCCGAAGTTGGAAGAAACCTGACAGGGCTCCAGCAGAGTCCCCACAGCAGGAAGGCAAAAGTGGTGGAGTGGGAGCTGGAGAGTGCCAAGCTCCTCCTTATAAGAAAGCCACATCCCCAGTGAGACAGCCTCAGACTGTGACCTGACTGACAAGTTGAATTCACTCCCTACACTCTTACACATCTTTAAGTTGACACAAAATTACCTAGTGACCCCACATAACAAGACCTTTCCTAGCATCATTTCTTCAAGAACCCTTACTAAATCCACTCTACAAGTCCCGATTTAGCCCTGAGATTATCTTTAAGCCTTGAATCAAAACTCACTTGAAGTTTTCTTTCAGGTAAGCAGTGGTTTTGTTCACTTAGTAAAACATGTTTACCTTGAGCATTGATCATTTTTAAGGAACTATCTATATGAGATCAAGCCTAAAGCACAGAAGGAAATAGTATAAATCTAGAAGGGGAAATAGTTAAAATAGAGACAGAATGATAACACAAAGTAAAGAATGTACCCAGTGCCACTGAACTGTGGAAGTTATTGAAGCAGTGTATGCTGTGCTATGTATATATTTTTATTAGAAAGAAGAAAAAGCATTGAACAGTCTGGCACATGATTTGTTCAAATACTATGACTGTACTGCTACAACAGCAGTCCATCTTGCAGGGACTGGTGACTCCAAAGGTGTGCTTTGCCTTTATCGTAGTTTTGATATGTACATGTATGTTGGAAAACAGTAGTGAAGGAAATAGCTAGTACTTTAAAACCACTCAAGGCAGGATAGTGGAACCAAAGAATACTAACGTCATTGTATTTCTCAACATCATCTAAAAACAGAAGTTGGCTTTGTTTAACAATGTCCTTGATGGAGCTGTAAAAACTGTCCATTTTATTAAATTATATCCCTTGGGTACACATTAGTTTAATGTTCAGTCTGAAAAATTGGAAGCATGCATAAAACACTTCTGTTGCATACCACATGCAATGGTTGTCTTAAGGAAGAGCACCCACGTGTTTGGCTAGTAAGAGGTGGAGCAGCTGGGTTTGGAGTTATTTTTTGTTGAGTCCGATTTTTACTTGTAAAATTAACTGAGATCTTTGGCAGACATGTTCTAAAATGAATGAAGTTGGATGGGGGAATGAATGAAGTGAGCCTGTCACCTTGCAGAAATAACTATGTTTTGCAAGTGATAAAATTCAAGCTGTCAAGACAAAATAAGTCTTTTGGAAAACTTGTACCTACCACTGCAGACTTGATAGTTTCCCTAGGTTGAAACGTTTCTGATGAGATTGATGGTACTCTGCATGAAAGTGGTCTTTTTTATATTGTGTAGTGAAATATGTCAGTATCTGAAAGATCTGCTTCACAACTTAGTTGAACTAACATTTTCTAAATGATCAAAGTATCATATTACAAAATTATGAGAAAAAGATCAATTTAAAGCACAAGGTAGACCAATGGATTTAATGTAAAAAGAAATCATAGCAAAACTATTGACATGGTTTTCCATTTCATATTCAAGATAACCTTTAAAGGGTTACACTTATTGATATAGTAAATACCCACAATGATTTGAAATAGCTTTTAAAATAATTTTCCCTTTTCAATGACATACCTATGGAAGACTAGATCTTCTTCATACTTTTACTCCAATCAATATGTCAGGACAAATTTTAAAACTTTTTAAGGTAACAGAATGAAAGACAAGAATCCAGCAGCCCACTATAAATCCTATTAAGTGACACTTCCATTCTCAAAGAAAGGGTACCCACACTAATAATCTTTCTAGAGTACCCAAGGTCAAACTTTACAATTTAAATCCATCTAATCCTTTTCAAAAATTAGAATTCTTATTTTGACTAGTTTTATCCCAAACAAAAATACATTCAGATTCAAATATGGGGGAAAGCTCTAAGGTTTCACTGAAGTTTTTTTTCTTATTTCAAAGAATTATATTATCACAGAGACCCCAGTGATAATATAAATATTACCATCAAGCGTGTCCACCCAACAGTTCTATGTTGTCATTGTTCTATTTATTGTTACACGCACACACACACACACTAAACCTAGCCTCCCACTGTGCTTCTGGTGTCATCCCATCTTTACAGGTGTACCTTGTTTACGCCTTCCTTTCCTGGGCTTCACTGACGTGGACAATCCTGTAGCGAGAACTCTAGGGTGCCATTGTTTCCAACAGCACATGCTCACTTTGAGTTTCTGTGTCATGCTTTGGTAATTCTCACCAGTGTTCCAACTGTTTCAGAGGCATCGAGCCTCTGTGGTCAGCAACAGTTTCCTGCACCTCTATGCTCCCTTCATAAACTTGAGATTAGTGCAAAAATAACTTTTTTATGCACTTGGAAACCAAAAACTTCATGTGCCTCCCTTTATCGTGGTACTCCTCCCCTTTTTTCCCCAGTGGTCTGGAACCAACCCCGCGACCCCAGTTTCCAAGGTGTGGAATCATACAGTGATGTTCACCTCTTGAGTACAAATTGTGGTTTGTCACCGAGTCTCTTCCAGTCTCTTCTCTCGCCATCCATACCTGAGGAGAAAGTGTGGCAATTTGCTTCCATACAGATGATCGTCGAGGAAAGCCAGGGAAACTCTTGTACCCCGCTCCTGGAATCGCTGTGAATCCCCTCCATGTGGACTGACCCATCCAAATGCCTCTCTCAAAAGCACGTGGGTTCCAGGGTCGTTCAACTCAGACCATAACCAAACACCAAGAGAGAATGAATTTCTGCATCTGTGGGCTCAGAAGTATTGGGTGAACCATTTGCTTAACAAGAACCACAAAGACAGTGAGCACTGAGCGTGGTCTTAAAAGCTTGTAGACACACAACTAAGGTGGAACTATTGGTTTTTCCCTCTCCCTGTCCTGATCAAAGAAGAGTGAACAAAATACAATTAGGACACAAAATAGAACACTAGAACCTCAGTCTACATTGCCAAGACCAGAAGAACTAGATGGTGCCCACCACTTGGAAAGGGATCACAGTAGAAGTGTCTGTATAGAATGTGAGGAAAAGGTGGACCAAAACTCAAAATCCAAGAAAGCAAACCAAGTTTACTCCTTTGACAGGCACCAGTACACCTCCAGCAAGCCTGGAACTGAGCTTATCCTCATGACTTAATTTCCCGCCAAACAGAAGACCCAACCTGAGAAGTTTGCAATTTTTAAAACAACCACCACCTGTGGTCAAGCAGATTCCTGCCAGGAAGGAAGCCCAGCAGGAAAGACCAGATACCTGTGTGGTGAGCAGGAGCCAAGGGAGAAGAGTGCTGTTACCTCATGCAACAGCACCCAGGTCACAATAGCTCATGGAAAACCAATTCACTCTGGAAACTTTCACCCAAATCACAATAAAATTACTTAAAAAATAATTTTAAGACAGGGGCTCAGAGGAACACATTAAAGAATACGCAGCATATTATCAGCCAAATCATTTTGTCAAACAGTTTATTAAAATATCTTTCTTACCTAATTCACTGTTTTGAGTCTAAAAAGAATGATAACAACACAAAAGGTTTGTATCTATTCTTGATCAACTGTCTTATAAATAAAATCAGGGAAAAACCCATCCCGGCACTGCAAGGGGAAGGGCATACTGTAAGCCCCACCAGCCAATGTGATAGATCATTTGGGTAAAAGTCCCACTGGTCAAAGTATCTGCTGGGAGATAATAGTGTGTGTGTGTGTTTATACAAAACAATCTGATTCCTGAAAAATAAATAAACATTTAAAAATTAATAGACTTGTTCTTGTTTAATTTGCTGCAAACTAACTCTAAAAAGACACTTCTAAGACCATGAGAATATTTGAACATCAGCAACAAAGCAGATGATATTAAGGAATTATGAATTGTCCCAGGGGAAACTGATATGAGAGTTATGATTATTTAAAATCACTTAATAGTCTCTAATATTTTTATAGATAAAATCATGATGTCTGCCATTTGCTTCCTAACAAAATCTAACCAGTGTTAGAAAATCCAGCCTGGTTAAAAGCAGCGGGAAAGATGAGAAGTAAAACTTGATCTGTTACTGTCAACCATATATATATATATATATATATATACACATATACATATATATACACACACATATATATTCAGCATCACTGCCCTGGTGGGAATAGGAAGCCCAGCCTTGCTCCTGAAGAGCTGCTGCTGGATTTGAACCATCAACCATGTGGGCCGCAGTCCCTCACACAACCACTGCGCCACCAGGGCTCAGTTCATAATTTTGTGATATTTTTTTTTGTCCTCACATGGATTTTCTCAAGCCCTGTGTTTCACCCACTCTTGGGCCCAGTGATGACTCCTGGCTAATGCGCTCCTCCTCTGGATGATGTCTCTGTCTTGGTAGTTGTCTTGTCCTTGTCCCATTTAAGACTTAATACATGTTCTCTTAAAAAAAAAGTTCCTGGGAAACCCAGAGTAAAAGATAAGAGCAGTTTTTGGAGCACCCTCATTTTGGAATGCTCTTTGGAAACCAATAAAGGCGATTCTTCATAACTCACTGCCATCCAGTTGATGCCTACTCATAGCATCTCTATAGGACAGGGTGACTTTCTGAGACTGACTCTTTACAGAGTAGAATTAAGACTTAGAGCAAAACAAATGGTTTAAACCAAAACAAAACCAAATCATAACTTATAGCAGTACGGCCCCCAGGGGCATTTTGGGAATCACGGTGGGAGTAGGTGGCCACTGGCATTTAGTGGAAGTATGAGTGTATACTTGGAGGTCCCCTGAGGGCAGGATCACTGAGCCCATGAAATATTGTTTGTGTCTTATGTGAATTTCACACGTCAGATTGGGCATTAAACGTGCTTCTAATTACATTAGAGCCTTGACCGTGTTTTAAACTCAAACAGAAAATAATGCTGCACTATTTGAATATACACTGAGTTTTATAGACATGTGACTGTGACATAATCTAGGAAAGATGATTTTTTTTTTGTGAGAGAGTTTTATATCAAAGAGTAATTGTATTTTAAGGGATATTTTGTATCTTGATTTGGAAAAGCAGGCTAAGGGCCATTTCACCTTGACCTCTGAGTCAGTAATCAACATAACTGCACCCACTGGTCTAGTAATTCCATAGATACATGTGGATATATTTATTTAGCTCTCACTTCAAGACATTAAAGAACGTGTTACTGATACCCCACAGTTTCGTCGTGCTGATCTTCAATTAAAAATCAAATGAACAAAAGAAAAACTTGATTTGCCATATGTTGATAATTGTTGGTGTTGAGTAATGGGTATACAGAGGTCCTTATACAATGATTTTCTACTTTTTATTTTTGAAAGTTTCCATAAAGGATGTTAAGAAAAAAGGAGATGGAACTCATGTGGAAAGAGAAATTTCTTTACCTTTCAAGGCGATGTTCCTTTATTTTTGAGTATTCTGCAAAACTTATCCTTGAAAGTTTAAATGACCAAAAGATGAAATGCCTGGGCCTCAAATATCTTCAAAATGCGCTCTCAGCTGGTTTATATATAGTGATTTTGAGTTGAGAGGCTAAAATAATACAAAACCCTACAGGTTTCAACAGACATGGTGACAGGAGGAGTAAGATTGAGCGGGACACCACTATCAGTGCAGAGCCTTAATGGCCCAAATGCTCGGCTGATCCCTGGAAGGGCAGTCATTCGGATTGACCAGCTGCCCCACAAGAGAGAAAAAAATGTAACCATTTGCTTCTGTCAAGATTTGCAGCCTGGAAAGACCATGGAGGCAGTCCTACTCTGCCCTGCAATGTCGCCGGGTTCCGAATTGACTCCACCAATTGATTTGGTGTGGTTTGGGGTTTCTCAGCCATAGTTGTGATTAAGTAGCATGGTAGGCACACACTCTATAGGGGATTCTAATAGAGTGATTCTGAGAGAAAATTGAAATTACATTTGAAAGTGAGGGCAAAAAATTGTACATAAAAACATGGCTAGGGCAAGGGAATGAAACCTCCAATAGAGACTTAGATCCATACCTCTCTCCTCCACCTCTGAACGGACACAACTGTTACTCTTTCTCCTTTGCTTATAAATCCATCATACAAATGATCGCCTAGTGATTCCATGTGTACCATATCTCAAAAGACTAAAACTAGAACCCCCAATCTGACACTTTCATAATGGTAACATCATATATAATACACGTGCATCATCTGTAATTATAAATGATGGACCTGAATTCATGTACACAACAAATTATGGTAACTTCTATTCAAATTAAAATTCTTTTGACTTTTATTTCATATGCTAATATCCCTAAATTATCATGTTCCCTGAGTATATTCAAGATTATCTAAATGAGTTTATTTTGGTCCTATGGTAGATAGATAGCCTTCAAATATTGCTGCCAACCATTTTTCCCTTCGCTGTATGCAAGCCATTCCTCGAGCGTTATGAGCAGAATCTATTTCCCCTTCATTGGAATCCGCGTTGTAATGATAGGACTGCTTCTCGCTATAGAATATCACAGAAAAGATTCTTGGACTTCTGAGCCTAGGCTTTAAGAGAATTGGCAGCTTTTGTTCCTCCCTGTTTTGAGCCCAAAGGAGTTCGGGCTAAGCTGCTGACTGAAGAAAAGGAGTGTGTTGTGCATGTTCTGTGCACAGTTGAGCTTCCAGCTGAATGCGGTAGACTGGTAGCCCTGCTCAGCTGCACTCAATAGCGCTCGGAATGACACGAAAAAGAATCAAAGTTGTTGTTTCAGATCACCAAGTTTGGGGACTTTATTGCATTAGCCAGCAATTGGGGGTTCTATATTGTCCAAAATGGCCAATGAACAGTGACCGACCAACCACTGTCCTTGGGTATCTCACAGCAAACAACATTCCGCATCAAGTTTATTATCTAGGTGGGTGTTTCTAGGAGAGACTGGTAATGTTTTAATTTGATATAGTAGGTTCACAAATAAGAGGAATAAAACAAAGAACTCTCCCACTTCCTTTCCAGTTTGTCACCTTTACTCAATTGCTTTCTCTTTTCCTTGCTCTGCCTTTTGTTATCGTTATCCTTAAAACCACTTGCCATTGAGTTGACTCTGACAATTGTGACCCCGTGTGTGTAAGAACTGTACTGCAAAGACTTTCACTGGCTAGAGGAGTAATGGTGGTGGTGTGATCACACCGATTACTCCTTGGACTGTGATCCTTGAGGTTAGCAGTTGTAAACCAGCAGCCACTCCTTGGGAGAAAGACAGAGAATTTTCTACTCTCATAAACAGGCAGTCTCAGAAACCCACGGGCCAGATCTTCCCTGTCCTAACGGATCACTGTGCTTCAGAATCAACTCGTTGACAGGAAGTTTGGAGTTTGGTTGGGACTCTCAAGCAATAGGTTCTCAGACCTTTTCCTCAAGGTGCCTCTAGGTGGCCTCAAATATCCAACTTTGTGGCCAGTAGTCCAAACATTTATTGTTTGCACTACTCAAGATATTCACTAGTAATGTATTGGTTACACGTTGGGCTGAGATCTGCATGTTTGGCAATTCAAAACCCCTCAGCTTCGGCAGGAGAAAAGACTAAAACTTTCAGTAGAAACTTTCATGGAGTCACTAGATTGCAATGAACTTGGCTTGGTTTGATTAGAGAATTTCTTTACCTAACACCCTTTCTTTACCCTTTCACCACCCAGCATATATGTGGTATTTCCTAACAATAAGGATATTTTCTCACATAACCCCAGTGCAGTAATCAAATTTACCTGATTAAAAGGTTATTATCAGATTCAGAATCCACATTTCATATTCTATCCATTTCCCTCATCATGACTTTTGGCGACTATTTCCCCCTATTCTCACTAGGGCAAAGAAGGAATCCAAGGTTATGTATGGCATTTCTTTGTCAAGTATCTTTAGTATCCCTTTAATACAGATTTTATTGAATGCAAATTTCCTTTTATGATTCGATTGGAGCTGTGCACTTTTGTCAGAACTATAACTACTGTGATGTTATGACTCTCACAATGCATTATATAAAAAGACCTCCTATTGGTTTGACTCGAGATAATGTTTGAACATTTGGACAAGTTGTTCTTTTCTCACCATGGAATCCTGCTGGGGTATTGGTTGAGTGACAGGTTCCTAACCAAGTGAAAGGTTACTAACTATAAGGTGAGCAGGTGGATAGCCGAGGAAACACAATGGACTAGTTCTACTGTCCACCAAAGACCAGTTCAAACCCATTGTCCTCAAGTTGATTATGATTTATAGCAACCCTATGGGATAGAGTAGAATCGCCTCCATTGCATTTCTGAGGCTTTCAAAAGTTAACCAGAGAAGGCAGACTCACCTTCCTCCCACAGAGTGACTGGTGGGTCCAAACCACTGACCTTATGAGTAGCTGAATTCAGAGCCCACCACTCCTCCATCAGGGTTCTAGTTCTACCTTAGGTTGGAAATGGCTTGAGAGAACAAAATAGTAACAAATTTCCTGACTGGGTAATTATTATTTTCCTCTTTG
Source organism: Nesogale talazaci (assembly GCA_004026705.1). Lineage (NCBI taxonomy): Eukaryota > Metazoa > Chordata > Mammalia > Afrosoricida > Tenrecidae > Nesogale > Nesogale talazaci. Next base: position 14,932 of record PVJH01035596.1, read on the forward strand.
TCATTAATATGTCATTCGTGGGGAAAACTCTGAGACTGTATATATTCTATTCTTCACCAAGTCACCTACAACTAGTTTCAGCATCTACTTTTGATAGGAGAGATATTTTATACATATATATTATAGGAATCGACTTCTTGAACCGAATTTTAATTGTGTCCTAATTGTAAGTATATCAGAAAATACATGGCTTCGATTTTCTTCAAACAGACAACAAAGTGCACTTAAACTGCCATGGGAATGTGCTTTACAAATGAGTTTTTGTTATTTAATGAGAAAAATCAGTTTGTGAAAGGACTACATGAAATATTCAAAAATTAAAAGGGTATCTAGAATAGTCTAACCCTGAAAAAAGAAAGGTGGGCATTTAATTTTAGCAGAAAAAAAATGAAGAACTGATCAGATTATATAAAAAGACAAAGGGATGTTACTGTATATTATATTCATGGACAGAGAAAAGTAATTTAAACTATAACACAATGTAATGTGTCTCCCAATTCATACTTTGACAAAATATAGACTCAAAATTCTGTGTTCCAATATCATTGTGACTCTGTGCTGACTTCTACAAAACATAATCAACTGTAAGGACTCTTCACCATACGATCTGGGCAGACATAAAAAGGTAAACAGAGATGACTGCCAAGACCAGAACTATTTCAGACACATGCAGTTCCTACTTGATAAAAAATGAAGCGTGGCATCATTTACAATTATGTCAACATTCAAAGAGGCTGAATATCAGAGGCCTCCGGGTGCAACATGACCACAAGAAATCTTTTCATATTTTCTAATTAACTCTGGTCAGTCAGTCATCAGAGCAAGCTGGTCAACAAACAGAATTTTTAGGTTCATTCAATCAAGAGGCTCATATATCTTTTTGGGTCTATTATTTGCAGATGGAAGAAAATGGAGCCAGGTTCTTCAAAGCATACATTCACACATGATGCCAAATCTACATATGCTATCCCATTTCTTTAAGATTAATGGAGTAACTTGCAGCTGAACCCGCAGATCTGAAAGTTTTGTTGCTTCGTCCTTTTCATTTGTCGCGGGGTGGCCATGACTGGGTGCCTCAACAGCAAATAGCAATTGATGTAACTACTCTGTACTACCAAGTGCTACCACCACCAACTGCTGCCTGGTGGATCGGCCTCACAGAACAGCACCACTGCTCCACTGCAGTACGTCTGCATGGAAGCAGCCTGCCTTCTCTCTCTCCCAAGGTGCAGTTGGGACTCAAACCGTCAAGCTTGGGGTTAGCAGTCCAGTGCTTCAATCACTGTGCCATCAGGGCATTCTTCTCATGTGACATACACTGTTTAACCTTGGAAACATGAGAGTAAGTTACTAGGTATTGCTGCTAGGGTTCATCATGCACAGATTTATTCCAAACAAAACATTTAAATATGTTTCTGCAGTCAGTGGATAGCTGCCGACAAACACGCGGTAACACCCTGGTATTCGGGGCTGGCCCGCTGGGCTGCTAAGGGCGAGATCAGCTGTTGGAAACCCCCAGCAGCTCTGTGGGAGAAAGATGACACTTTCGACTCCAGTCAAGAAAGGAGTGCAATGAGATGGCATCAACTCTGTGGCAGTGGTCTTGGGTTTTTTTTTTTTTTTTTTTTTTGATTTTGAGCTTCACTAGGGCACTTTGAAAACAAAACAAAAGTACTAATCAAGACAGTAGTATCTAATGGGATCGGAAGTCAAGTTCAAAGCAAAGGGAGGTTCAGCTAAGAAAGTTAGGGAAACTCTTTCTTTTCTGGATACCGGTAATAGGGGTCATTTTGATAGAGTTCCCCAGGTGGACACAGGAAGATTGCACCAGGGCCTTTTTAGGAAATTGCTAGAAGAGCCTTGAAAATGGCATCGGTGAGAAGAAACACCAGGGACGATGCACCACAGACTTTTGAATCTCTCTTGACAGTGTCTCTGCTCATTCCTCAAAGGGCAAGGGCTGTGCCAGGAAACATGTGTTGCGAGAGTTTACCCCATTGCCCCACAGTCCTTTTCTTGCTCTTTCAGACCTTGCTGTTTCCCAAGCTCAGCACTACATGAGCCCCTCAAGAATGCCGAACACTGCCAAAGCTAACGAACCTCATAAAGACACATGACCGCATGGGATCACTATTATAAAAAAATATATAAATAAGGAAAATTGGTTTTCTTGCCAAAAGAAGCAGACTTTGAAGGCTATGGGGTAGCCTAGGAGGGAGAGAGAAAGATGATAATAAATAACTGAAAATAAGAGGCACATGTAGAAAAAGGTAGTAACACAGAAAGAGCAGATATATAAATAATTTATGTATATATATAGTTTAATTTCCTCAAAATTGAAAGTCAAATCACACATATGAGAAGTTGAGAAGATTCAAGATTCTTTTCTGCAAACATATGCTTTTGCTAGATTACAGTTGAGTCCGGTCTGATGCATAGCAACACTGTATGTCGTTCCCTGCCTTGTACACCAGCCCAGGTTATTATAGGAGGTTATTTAGAGGGTGGAAGGGGGTGGGATAGAAAGGGGGAACTGATTATAAGGATCTTCATTCTGGGGGATGGACAACAGAAGAATGAGTAAAGGGAGACATTGGGCAGTGTAAGATATGACAAAATAACAGTAATTTATAAACTTTCAAGGGTTCATGAGGGAGGGGGCGGGGGGAGAGAGGGAGGAAATGAGCTGATACCAAGGGCCCAAGTAGAAAGCAAATATTTTGAGAATGATGATGACAAAAAATGTACAAATGTGTTTGACATATAATGGATGGATGTATGGCTTGTGATGATTTAATGACCCCCCTTTAAAATGATTTTAATAATCATGTTTAGAAAATGATAATGGCAACCTATATACAAATAAGTTTGATACAATTGATGTATGGGATGTTATAAAAGCTGAAAGAACCCCTAATAAAATGAGTTGTTTTTTTTTAAAAAAAAGGTGTATTCAACATTAGGCAAGATTACTACCTCAGCTGTTAAAAAAAAATGGTGTTGGGATGGCTTGTGAGAACTAGTAAGAGGACTCATATATTCCAGGCAGAGGGGCATTTTTCAGGATCTCCGGTGAAGTAGCAGGCTATGTCAACTGCGAAGTCAGTAGTTTAAAACCACTAGTTGCTCAGAGAAAGATGAGGCTTTCTGCTCCCATCAACATTTAAATTTTGGAAACTCAACAAGGTATTTTTACTGTAACTTATAGGGCCTTTGTGAGCCAAAATTGACTTAATTGCTTGGAGTTTGAATTTTGGAGTAGAGGCTACGCAGGCATTACAGTTGAAATACCATGTGTGAGAGGTGATGTTAAGCCATGAGGCAATCTGAGAGAATGTGAGATCAGAGTGTAAGAGTCTTTGAATGCTACGCTCTTTCCACTTTAACATGGCTCAGACATTGCTCCTAGCACCTGGAGAGGATTTTGACATAGTTTGCATTGATTTTAGTTTGTTCATTTCAGGATTAAAAGATGGTCTGTGGCATCCAGGATAGTATGAATCATTAAAATGCTGAACTACTTTTATTCTGGTCCTGTCCAGAAGTCACTAACCTCACTGAAACATCGAATATGATGGTAATTTTGTTTGAGGATAAATAATAGATCATGTTATGCAGATAAAGATTAGATAATGAGAAACAGACTTTGTATTACAGTGGCATATTGAGTAGTTTATTTGTGAATCAAAATAAAGCAGATGAATTGTTTTAGAAGGCAAACGGAGGTAAAATCATTCCTCTGGTTCTTCTTATTACTTTTCCCTAAGTTACTAATCAAAATAAATAAGAAAAAACCTCTATACTATAAAGAGTTCAACTGTTTTGTGATTCTGATCTTCTTCTTAAAATGCTCATTTCTTATCACAGAAAACTTATAGAAAGAAGCTTCAAAAAGTTTCTGGAAAAATTCCATTATCTTTCCATCCCATTTTCCCACAAATACATTTTGAAGCACCCTTGTATTATCCTGTATTTACTGAGCACTTAAAATGTGAAAATCAGTTAATTCTAAGTGCTTCACATCTGTCCCTTCTCACACATCTTTTTACACTAGTACTCACTGCCATACCATTGACTCCAGTTCATATTAGGTACTGTTTTAACATCCACTCTTATCAAATAGAAAACAGTGTCAAGATGGTTTAATAATTTACCTGGGGAGTGGGGGACGGAACAGAGCTGGTAGCTGGAGGGGTGGGAGGCTATGATTAGAATTTCTTTGTCATTTGGTGGCAAGACATGTGAAACAACATAAAGAAAACAGAAAATCTCACAACTAGATCAATAAGCAACATCATGATAAATAGAGGAAAGATGGAAATGTCAAGGATTTTGTTTTACTTAGATCCACAATTATGGTCTATGAAAACAGCAGTTCAAGAAATCAAGAGATGCATTGCACTGGCCAAATCTGCAGCAAAAATTTCTTTGTAGTGTTCAAAGGCAAACGTGTCACTTCATCTTAATGTGCCTGCCCCAAGCCATGATATTTTCAATCACTTGACATGCATCCAAAAGCCGAATGATGAGTCAAGAAGACTGAAGAATTGATGCAGCTTGATTACATTGTTGGGGAAGAATACTAAGTGTACCACTGACTGCCA
>PVJH01035597.1:0-19547 GCA_004026705.1 Nesogale talazaci
GAAGCGGTAAAGAAGGATGGAGCAGAGGCTTGTCTGAGTCCTGCCTTGTGACTAGGGAAGCCAGAGCAGGTCAGACATGTCCATCTCTGAACTATTGATTGCACAAAGGAGAAGTCGTGCTAGAGTTTCTCAAAGGACTCAGGAGGATCACAGGAGTTTATGAAGAAGTTTTAAGGAAATTGAAAACTGCATTGGTGAAACAAAAGGCCAGAAAAGTTGTGCCAATTCTTTTTCCCATAAAGACAAGTACCTGCTCATAGTTTGAGAGTGGTGAAGGCGATCCTGTGAGAGTTTCATGGGGACATCTTATCAACTCCTACATCCTCTTCACACTTCTTTTTTGTCCTCCAAACTCAAAGAACCTTAAAAGGAACACAATTTGAGTCCCTTAAGTATGCCAGACTGTTATTTCTGCCTGGGGCCCAGAGAAGAGCACAGGATTCTTTGGGGAAGGGCTAGAGAGATGAAGATCCCACCTTCAGAAGCTTAGAGATCTACATGAAGAATGTGTCCAGAAACAACAACTTCATATTTTGATAGTTTTGTGTATTAAAGGATTCTGTGATTTTGTAGCAACACTTTTTAAAATTTAACTTCATTTCGTGTGTATGTAATTGTTTTCAAAGTGGTAATGTTAGAACAGCTTTCAGCTGTTTATAATAGAAAACATTGACATAATAAAGGAGTAGGGATTAATGTTTCTCACAAAAACAATCATTCCTGGGTTTCTATGTCTGGATATAGGGTATCCTCAGGATCCTGGAACTCTTCTCATTCCACGCCTATCATTGTTTTGCTTGCTGAATAATAAAACCAAGTAGACAGGTGCTCCACTCTGAGTTTGTATTTATGTTTTAGGTGAAAAGATGAAAGAAGCAGGATTAAATGGTACTTCTATCAGAAAAGCAGAAATATTGGAAGAAATCTTCAGTTTTCATCTTATGGCAGGGAACTTTCTAAACTGGAAGTAAGGCCAGGATAGTATCTTTTAGTTGAGTACATTTTTACTACAAACAAAATTGGGATTTTATTAGGAAGAAGGGAATGAAAAGGAATATTCCATAGGCAACTTAATATTTGCTACAGGAATATATTTATATGCATAGAAAATTATTTTGCTTATCACAAAGTGACTGTTGTTCAATTATCTGGTTAAGATGATTTATATTATGCAGTTAAGTTGACTTACACTGTTAAAACTGAGTAATTTAGACACCACCATATCTTACAGGAATATAGCCTGCAATTAAAATTAAAATTACATCCTCTAATCACCTCTTTAACAAAGGAAAAAAAACAAAAAAGGGCACCACTTTAAGCTGTAGTCACAAACAAACCACTCCAATAATAAACCAAATACAATAATTTACCACAATCATACGAAATCTTAGTGTTTTGTGATATTTGACTGACTTACAAATATCTAAGACATTGAAAAAATAAATACCCATACGCAATGACCAATTTTAATGACATGTAATTATTCTCATTGCTATCCATTGTCATCAGAGAATGTGATTATTCAAAATCTGAAAATGAGCTCTATGAAATACAATTAATAAGAGAAAATGCTGCAAGTATGAAACTACTTTGATAGCATAACTTGTTTGGAAAGCTACACTGCAATATGACTTGAACTGAAAATTAAGAAGGGTAAGCTCTTTGGCAGAGAACATCTATTTCTAATTTCAAAGGTTATTAAAATCAATTGAGAAGCTCTGTTGCAGCACACCCTCTGCTTCCACTTCATAGCACTTGTATTGACCCCACAGGACTGGGACAGTCATGCCACGCTGGCTACCACGCGACATTTCAAACTCGGTTGGCTTATTATGCAGTCATTAGGAAGCCTGATTTTATTCTGAAGTAATTTTCATGTTTCTGATTACACTTTCCATTAAGTTATTTAAAAAATTGTAGAACATATCAGGGATGTGTGATAAAATAAATTAGTTACAAATTAGAAATCTGATTTAGGACACTATTTTGTTTAATTATAACATTTGTAAGTAATTTACTCCTATGGATGGGTAATTTTTTAAACTATTCATTTGTACTTTCTTTCCATTGTTACCCTGGAAGTATTCTGTTCATCTCTCCAGATACCCAATACATCTATGAACCCTGGTCTGTTCTCCTGGAGATTGACTCCAGGAGGCATTAGTGTTTGCCCCTCCGATGGGCTTGGTTTTCATGAGCTAGGAAAAGGCAGGAGATTGGAGAGTGGGAGGAAAGCAAGGTTCAGTTCATCATTCCTGGATCTCCTTCTACTACAAGTGAGGTGGTGCTATAGCTTAGGCTTTAACTGAAAAGTGGACAGTTGGAATCCACTAATCCTTTGCACAGAGTCCACCTCCTACAGCAGTGAAAGATGATGCCTATTGCTGTAAAAAAATCACATTCTTAGACACTCTATACAGGTCAATAGGAGTAAGAGTTGACTGGATAGCAGTGATGAAAAATATTCTACCGTGCTTCACTTCTGGGGTTATCTGTAACATCACACTTCCTGGGTGATCATCTCTATACAACTCACATATATTTCCTTCTCTTTTTAAGTTCATGCCCTTTTATTAACCCGTACACAATCACATGCCTTCTGGATTGTTGAAAGAATAGGTCAGACAGCACTTGCTGCAGTAATGTCTGTCAAAGTGGCTGGCCGTGAAAATCCCAGCCCTGCACTCATATGCAGGGTACTTGCGCAGAAGGCGGCTATTTCCCCATTTTCATCCACCTTGTAGTATTTTAAGGCCGCCAGCTGAACCGTCTTTCTCTTTGATTGCTCTTCTTGGGAGTGGTGTAAGGCTTCTTCCTTTTCTTAGCACCACCACGAAGTCTCAGCACAAGATAATGAGGGGACAGCTTTTGAATCTTGTAGTCTGACAAGGTATGTCCTTCTTCCAGTTGCTTGTCAGCAGAGATCAGCATCTGGTGATCTGGAGGAATTCCTCAGGAATGATGGTATGCCCAGGTAGGGTCTTTATGAAGATCTGCATCTTGACAATGGCTTCAACACAGATCAGAAAGGATGCCAACTTGTATATCTTTCTATAAACTTCTTCTCCTGTGCCTAATATGGAACCTGCCCTGACCTAGGACTCAGAAAGACTCCTTCCTGGGCGAATGTTGAGGCATCATCCTTCAGTGTTTCTTTCTAACTCATACCCCTACTATTGTACAGTCCATTCATTCTCCACTCCTTCATCACCAGGCTTGAGTGTCTGTCTGTTTATGCTAGGATCTTCACTGACACAATTGTTAAAATCATGTTTCTCTTCCCTAAGAATCACAGGTCAGTGCATAGAAAATCCTTGGAGCCAGTGGTGGTGCAAGCATCTCCGCACTGGCAGGGGTCTGTACCCAGCTGCTCCAGGACCCGAGGCTGCATCAGGGTAGGTCCATGTGGCTTCTCCTCAGGGATATCTCGCAGGGAACCAGCCTTGTCAGAGCTAGTGTTGTCAATAGAAAATCTCCAAGGAAGCGAACTCAGAGAGAGATGTCTTGGGTCTCCAAGGAGGAAGTACCAGATTTCCCAGAATTCACAGGACAAGGCTATGTTCACACAGAAGTCTCATTGGCTATCTCCAGATTGACAGCCTAGACTTCACCCCTACACTCTTAATCCTTAAATTGACACCAAATAAGGTGACTAGCAAACCCACTATTTCTTCTGTCCTCCAATTAAAATATACTATAACAGTTTTTTGAAATGGCATAAGCAAACAACTTCCTATTGGAAATTGCTACCAAGACATCAGGTGGGTATCTCATACATAATATGTGTAAATATAAAGTGTCTCATTGTCATATGGTTTGCTTTTCTTTTACTATGGTCAACGGCAGTATTATCCTTTTTAAATGAGAAACTGTGCTCATCTTCAATGTCTCATTTTTCACTCTGATATTGTTATAATGGTTATTGTAATTATAACACCAAGCAGACTTGAACATAAATTTATATTTGAAACTGTCAAAAAATGAGTGACTTTTTTTTAAAAAGAAAAGTATTTTATTGAAGGCTCATATAACTCATCACATCCATTGTGTCAAGCATTTTGTACATTTGCTGCCATCATCATTTTCAAAATATTTTCTTGCTTCTGAGCCCTTGGTATCAGCTTCTCATTTCCTCCCCTCCCTCTCCCACCCTCCCTCCCTCATGAACCCTTGATAATTTATAAATTATTATTACTTTTTCATGTCTTACACTGACTGATGTCTCGCTTAGCCCACTTTTTTATTGTTCATCTCCCAGGGAGGGGGTTATATGTAGATCACTGTGATTCATTTCCCTTTTCTCCCCCCACCTTCCCCTTCCCCTCCTGGTATGTATCCTCTCAATATTGTACTGGATTTCTTGTTTCCAGCTCTTATCCAAACCTGTGTATATGCTCTGGTTTTGCCAGAATTGTAAGGTAGAGTAGGTGTCTTGATAGTGGGGGAAGTGGGGGGAGAAGGATTAAAGAAGTAGAGGAAAGTTGTAAGTTTCACAGTGCTATATTGCACCCTGACTGACTTGTCTCCTCCCTGTGTCCCTTCTGTAAGGGGATGTCCAATTGTCTATAGATGGGATTTGGGTCTCCACTCTCAACTCTCCTCATTCCCAATGATAATATTTTTTGTTCTGAATCTTTGAGGGTCGATCCCATGGACACCTCATGATCACACAGGCTGGTGTGCTTCTTCCATGTGCATTTTGTTGCTTCTCAGCTGATGGTCACTTGTTTATCTTCAAGCCTTTAAGATCTCAGGCACTATATCTTTTGATACCTGGGCACCATCAGCTTTCTTGACCACATGTGCTTTATGGACCCATTTTGTTTTCAGTGATTGTGTCGGAAAGGTGAGCATCATGGAATGTCAGTTAATAAAACAAAGTGTTCTTGAGTTGAGAAAGTACTTGAGTAGAGTCTCAATGTCCATCTGCTATCTTCATACGAAACCTCTAAATATATGCACATAGATCTATTTCCCCATTGTCATATTTAAAAATATCTACAAATGCACATGCCCTTTGCCTCCTAGTTCTTTCCTCTATTTTCTTTTACTTTCCTCTTGTCCCACTCTCGTGTTCAGCCTTCATTTGGGTTAAATGGCTAACATTTTGAGGGAGTTATACATATTGTCAATCATGCTATGAGTTTATCTCAATTTTCCTATTATTCTGTGATGATAATTTTTACCTCAATCTTTTTAAAAGATACCGAAATAAATTAATTATATGAATTCCATCTGGTAGAACTAAATTCTCAATGTTACATCTGAGAAAATTGACTCTTATAGATACATAATAACTCTTCTCAAGATTATGATGGTGCTATGGACAACCCACCCTCTGTCCTCCAAAGCCCCCAAACATAACTTTTAGTCAAGTTGGCTGAGGCAGTGGGAGTTTGGGCACAAGATGTTTCCATACAAAACCTGCACATGAATGCTCATAGCAACAAGAATCATAATAGCTCCCAAGTGGGAAGAATCCAATTATCTGCCAATGACACACAGATAAGCAAAATGTGCTACAGTGAATGTATATAATGGAATATTATTCAGACATACCAGGGGATACCCCCCCCCTCACAAAACAAACAAACAGAAAAAAGTTCCACTGGGCAGAGCTTTCATAGTACACAGATTTTCCCCACTAGGAGAGCATAGAGCAACTCCCTCTGAGTTAATGCTTCCAGTGGCATTGCCTGGGAAGGTTCTTCCTGGTCACAGTGAATTTTTTGTAAAAGCAGTTTTGCTTGAACCTCATCTTTTGTGATGGCCAATTTAAGAGAATAGCATCTGACTACGAAATTTTGTTTCCTGCTAGGGGACGAGGCCCTAGCTGTGGTGTTGAACACAGCTCACAAGGGGAGTGCTATGGGAAAAACTCAAATGTATGAGTGCTTTTCTCATTTCAAAAAAGGTGAAATGTTGATTGATGACAAACCTCAATCTGTATGTCCATCAACTTCCCAAATGGAAGAAAATGCTGACAAAATCCACACACTTGTGCTTAAAGATTGATGATAAACCATTGAAAAGATGATGCAGTTTAGTGAATTTTAACGTAATATTTGGGAATGAGCAGGGTCGCTCTGAAATTTGTTCCTCCGGTTCTTAACTGACCAGGAAAAAGAGCATTGAGCAGAAACATGCAATGCTTGAAAGAAAAGCTCTAAAGTCACCCAGACATTTTCCCAAAGTTCTTTACTACTGACATGCTGTGATGCAATTCTTAAAACCCTGAAAGCAAACATCAGTAAAGCCATTGGAAGACACCAGCATCACCTCACCCCACAAAAGCTCATCAAGTAAAATCAAAGCTCAAGACAATGCTTTTCTTAATTGAGGGGGGATAGTGTATTTGGAGTTTGTTCCCACAGGTCAGACTGTTAATCAAGCTTTCTAGTTAGAGATTCTGAAAAGATTGCATAACAAAAAAAGGCCTGACTTGTGGCAGATGTGTGATGACTGGTTTTGCCATCACGATGGCTCATGCCGCCATCTCAGTGGACTAGTTTTTGGGCCCAGACAGCATGCTTCTCTTGCCCCACTCACCTGATCTCACTCTGTGACTTCTTTTCGTTTCCATAAATGAAAAGGGACAGGAAAGGACAGTGATTTGACAATGTAGAAAAGTTGAAGATAAAAATGAGGGAATATGAGGTCAGTCATCCATCCAGATGAGTTTGAAAAATGTTTCCAAGAGGGGAATCGCAAATTTGACAAATATATTAAGTGTAAGGGAGAGTACTTTGAAGGTGTAAGGTTGTCTTACAGAAACAAATTAAATACATAGCTTAGGTGTGTGGTGGGAGTTCCGTTTTTGGGTGGTACCCCCTCATACAAAGGAAAGTATTGATGATGCTTGAGACAGCATGAGTGCCCCTTGAAAAGATTATTCTGACGGAAAGAAATGAGTCCCCAAAAGACCAAGAATGCACAAATCCCAAGAGAAAGAACATAGATTAGTGCTTGTCAAGGTTGAGAGGGAAAATGGGGAGGGACAGCTACTCATGAAGACCTGCTAGGTGATTGCACGGGGAGACCTCCTGGTGCAGCAATAAAGTAGTAAGGAGTTACTCACAAGGTTGTGGGTTCAATCCCATCCGCCATCCTGCATGGGAGAAAAGATCTGCAGCCACTCTCTTCCGCCCCTCGGGGTCACTGTGACTCCGCACAGATGCAACAGCCCCCAGTAACAGTGGAAGGTGCATAATCTTGTCAATATACTAAAAAAATCTCTGACTTGCTCATGCTATAAGTGTGAATTTTTTGCTGTGTGAATTATATTTAAGAAAAGGGGGCTGAGCCCCAGTGGCATAGTGGTTGAGTGCGGGACTGCGGCCCACTGGCTTGGTGGTTCAACTCCAGGAGCAGCAAGGCTGGGTAGCTCCAACGACCACCAGAGGGCAGTGATGCCCCCCCCCTCCAAAAAAAAAAAAGAAAAGAAAAACATCAGGTTTGCCTATTTGGGACTTAGCCAAAAAAACTCTGATTTTACAGATCCTACTGTTATTTCGTGCTTAAAACTCTGTTGAATTATAAAGCCCTCCACATTGAGGTCCTTGCATAATATGCACTCATCTTTTACCAAGCATTTTCTACTAGCCTATATACACCAATCCCTGTTGAGTTATAGATTGCTACTAGGATCTTTGGTCATACGTGCATGGGTGTGTTCCAAACAAGATATGTTTGGACACATCTTTTGCAGTTAGTAAATGGCTGCAGACAAGTTCTTTCCATAATAGAGTCATCTTAGTCTCTTTCATTGGTGTCCCTTCAAAGTAAAGGTCCAGTTTAAACTGATTTCTGAGAAGGTCTGTGGGGCCAGTTAAATTCAAGGCAACGAGGTCAACTCACAGTGTTAGGAAGACGATTTTGTGTGTGTGTGTGATTCCAAGGAAGCAATCTCGGTCGACTGGTGAGGAAAAGGCCAGTACAGTTGCAAGGAGGATTCTGCCTCCCCTGCTCTTTCTTCAGAGGTTTATCTCAATCTTCCTACCATCACTTCAATGGTAACTTTTTATAGTGGGGAGGTCCTGTGAGAATTCCGTTGGAAATCCTCTTTAAAAAAAAATTTAATTGAGAATTAGGCGAGGGTTTACTAAGATGACTTTTTTTTTTATTTGACCACTGACCACATATTCCTGCATCTTGCCCTGTTTCCATCATTTATTGTCCACCTACCTCTAGTTGGATATTATCTTCCTTTTTACCTGTTAGCACCTGTTTCAGCAGAGAGATGAGGAGTCCCTTCATGAAGATTTCAGAACCCCACAGGACAGTTCTTTCTACTCTGTCTGACAGGGTCACTGAGTCAGACTCGACTCCATGGCAATGAGACTGGTTTCTGAGAGTCGGGACCCTCTGGCCTATGACATCCCTGTCCTTCACTTCCTCTCTCCCCCACTGGTAACCATCCAAGTCTGTTTTGGTTAGTGTGAAAACTGTTTATTTTCATTGTTTTCAATACCTTGGGTCTCATACAATATGTGTTTCTTTTGTGATAGACTCATTTCACTTAACATAATGTCCTCTGATTCCACCCATGTCATGAGGTGTTTCAAAGATTCATCGTTATTCTTTAATGCTGCCTGGTATCTCATTGTGTGTGCTGTACTAAACGTTATTTACCCAGGCTCTTCCTGGTGGGCATTTACATTACTCCCATCGTCTTGCTGTTGCAAATAGTGCTGCAATGCACATGGGTGTCCTTGAGAGACATCCCCAGGCTCCCAGGAAGAACCCAATGCTTTCAGCTTCCTTGATGGTAGGAAGAAAACATAAATCCCCTCACGGGACTTGATCTTCATGTTCTGTACCAGACAACCCAGCTTGGTGGTGGGGAGCCCTTCCTTGTCTTTAGCCTTGTCTGCACCACCACAACCCTGCCCCCCCCACCCCCCACCTCAGCTGCAGGCTCTCAGCTCCCCCAGGGGCTGTCTGTCCATTCCATGGTGTTCTCTCAGAGAAGATCTTCCCTTGGTCATTCTTTTTACCATGGTCATAATAATGTGTTAGAATATCCTATATACATCTTTCTTGTAATATCAGACTTGGGAATGTTGATGTTAACAAACAACCACTGAATCTCAATGTACCAACACAATCAAAATTAATTTCTCATGAATGTTGCAAGTTATCATCTCCTCTTTACTAGCATTTACTAGAAAGAGCTCAACTTGTCAAAGCACCGAGACAAAATGTTAGCTGTGACACAAAAGCACTAAAAAAAGAGTAAGATTTACTTTTGAAAGCATTCATAATGTTTTTTATTAATAAAATCTGGGCTACATTTCATTTTTTAAACTTTGACTTAGCAAATTTATATCAAGTCCTAGAAATTAATTGCAACTGAAATGACTTGTAAAATGTTTTGGTGCCTAATTAAAAATAAAATAAGCATCGCTCATGTGTTAAGTGTTTTGTGTGATTTTATGGCTATAATAAAATTCAAATTTGTAGTCAGTAGCCTGCTAAGTTTTGTAGCTTTATAATAAAAGTATCGGTGTAATGAAAATATGTACTGATTTAGCTAGAGGGAAAAATCAAGTCGATTAAAGTAATATAAGATCATAATTTTACAACACATATTAAATAATTCACTGTTTGTTACTCTGGATAACAGGTGGCCAGTTAAGACAATGCTTGTTAAACTTTGAAAGAGTATAAAAAATATGGTACAACTTTAGAAAACAGTGGTATGGTCTCAAAAAATACTTTATAATCCAAGAATGCTTCAAACAATGTGTGAATACTTTGAATTAAAAGATAATGAAAAACTTTCATAAATTTTTTCAAGCCCCCTTGTATATCCAATGATATGAATAAACATATGAATACCTATGTTCACTGTTATTATCCACTACAGCAGAAAAAGGAAATAAGCGTCCATCAATGCATGTGTATGTGATACATAGTAACTATAACTCAAGTACAATGAATAATTAGGTATCCATGAAATATCTGTTAATATGGATGAAACTGGAGGATAATATGCTGAATGAAATAAGTCAATAACAAAGACAGACCTTGTATTGATTTTATAAAAAATCAAGAATATATACACATAGAAAACAAAGTTCTTTGATGATTGTCTGGAACAGGAAGAGGGAGAAGGAGGAGGAATTACTTTTTAGATAATAGAAACATTAATTTTGGTGATGGGAAAGATAATAGGTAAGGTCAGATCAAAGTAAATAAAGCCACCAAGAAATACATGATGAAAAGATACAACTAGGTAAATATTGCAACCTGTATTTTTTGCAACCAGAGAACAAACATCCCCAAGAGAACATGAGTGTGGTGGTTACATTCTTGGACATAGATGCAAAACTGTGTTGAGAAAGGGACAGTTCAGCAAGTGCACAGGCATGCAAAGATGTTTCTGCTGAATATAGATATGCCCACATATAAGTGACAAACCACAGAGAAGGCCCTTTTAAGGAGGATTCCTGGACATATCCAACAACTCATGGTATTAGTTTGCTGGTGAGAAGAATTGGAGCAAGAGGGATTATTAATCTGGTAAAACAAACTTCACAGAGACAACCTTCTATTTCCTAGATTGTTGAATAGTATTAGGAGTATTAAAAGCTTGCAAGAAAGAATTTGATACAACCTAAATTTCCACCGATAGACAAGTGGATTAGTGAACTCTGGATAAGTTACACACAATGAAGCACTGGTGATCCTATGAAGCACGTTGCTTCATGGGAAGAGTTGGAGGAAATTATGCTAAGTGAAGTCAGCCTATCACAAAACGACAAGTACAACATGAATATCCTGAGGCAAATATAATTAGCAGAGTAGGTGTACAAGAAAAGCCATTTACCTCACGTTATAGTCTGAGCTACAGGCATTCGGTGGGGTCAGACCAAACCCAACGAGGCACACGTTATCCCAACACAAAGAAGGGCAAAGAAGGGCAGGGGGAGGTAGAAAAGGGATCAGGGAAGATGATGTCAGGGGGGAAGAGTACTTAGCCACCCAATGGGGCAGTATTGGTTATGCTCCCACAGAACTGGGAGTGTGCATGCAGACTCCACCAGTGTGCACCAAATCTGAAGGCGATGCAACCATGTAAAGAAATGCAAGAAAAGACTCGGCTACAAGGCTGGCTCCAATCAGAATCAAAGTGGCCCCTTCCCTAGAAGTATGTGTTACAGAGAACAACACTAAATCTACATGTTGAGGTCTGGGGCCAGCTTGTCATGCCCACAGGAAAGCAAACAAAGAAGGAAAAAGAGAGAGACTCCTTATTGGCACACCAAGTCTGGAGGATTATATTCCTGCACAGAACTGCAAAGGCCCAGAGGTAACTGTAGGGCTGAAAACAGCTCAAGTCATGCTGTTCCCTCACTGGAGCATACCCCAACAGAGGTCAATACTAAGGACACACAGTGGAGAGTTAGTCTGGTCTGAATCCCCGAAGCAGGGCAAACCATGAAGGGAACATAAATGATCAGCAATGGGAGCAAAAGAAAGCCACAAAACCCCTGTAGATCCCCCCCAAATAGACTTTAGGTTAGGAAGGACAGCCCTCAGAATTCCCCAGGACCAGTGGGGAGATAGTCATAAAGGTCAGAAAACAGACCTAGAATTGTACATGCTTTTTTCCCTTTTTCAATTTTTTTCTTTTTGTTTGTTCTATGCTATTGTTGGTTTGCCTAGGCATGGGAAGCAAGATTAAGAAAACAAAGGGACCTATGGTTCTGGAGGGACTTGGGTGACAAAGAGTAAAGAGAAGGGAGAGGTGAGCAAACAATGCCATAGACAGAGGAACACCTAGGGAATTAAAATCACCAACAAGGAAGACATAGAGATCCTGAGGGTGTTGAAGCAAAAGCAATCTAGCTGAGAGAAATTACTAAGAGGCAGAAGTAGAGTGACTGAGATGGTGGGGTGAGAGGAAGATAAAAGGAAACAAAAGAATGATCTAGGAAGCAAAGCTATGGAAAGAGGTATAAGCATAGGTATATATATATGTATATAAACATATTAATTATTAATAGAGGTATTGGTCTAGGTACATAGATTTATATACCAATACATTGAGGTAGTGAATAGACTTTGGTCCTCTGCTCATACCCTCCCTCAATGCAAGAACACTTTGTTCTAACAAACTGGCACAAACTGATGCTCCCCCTCCCAGCACAATCACTTAAGACAAAATGGGTGCATAAGCAAATGTAGTGAGGAAAGCAGATGGTGCCCTGCTATTAAACGACATAGCATCTGGGATCTAAAAGGCTTAAAGTTAGACAAGTGGCCACATAGCAGAGAAGAAACAAGCCCTCACGGAAGAAACACACAAACCTTTGAGATCATGAGGAGTTGCAGGGACCAGGAAATAGGCATCAGAAGACCCCAAAACAAACAACCAACCAAAAAACCATATTGCTGAGAATTGGGAGGGGGGGGGTGGTCAGGGCAGAGACACACAACCCATCTGTAGACAACAGGACATCCCCTCACAGAAGGGTCACAAGGAAGAGATGAGCGAGTTAACCAGAGCTCAGTAAAGCAGTGACGAAACACTCAATATTCTTCTGGTTCCTTGAGGTTTCCTCACATCCCACTACTTGCCCCCAGTCCTGCCCCTCCCTGTGGGCTAGAACAGAGCATCTGTACAAGTACAGAAAAGCGGTAAGAGCACAGACCCATGGAATTCAGGAATAGGAATGGGGGAAGTGACATCAGAGGGTAGAAGGTAGGAGGAAGTTGAAGAGAGGAGGGGAGGAAGGGGGATCCAATTGTGTGCAATGATGGACACATAACTACCACCACTCCTCTAGGTGGATGAACAAAGAAACCCTGGGTGAAGGGAGACAGGGTTCAGTGTGAGGTATGAACATAATAATAATTTATAATGTATCAAGGGGACACAAGGGAGGGGAGAGGGAAAAAAGAGAAACTGATACCATGGGCTCCATAGAATGTAAACGTCTAGAAAAGAATAATGGCAACGTATGTGCAAATATGCTCAATACATTCGATACATGTATTGTTATACAAGCTGTAAGCATTCCCAATAAAATGAACTTTAATTAAAAAATTAAATTGACTAAAAAAAAGCTTGCAAGAAGACAACTAAGATACAACTATTACTTTTTACTCATATGAAGCAAAGAGAATGAAGGGAGTCAAAGGATTAAAGGATATATTAGTCCACCGGACAAATAATCCACACAAACCACAACCTTCTCTCATCTGAGACCAGAAATAGATGGAGTCTGGATATGATAACCATCTGTTATCACCTGGAATATAAAAAAAGGTTCTAGACATAATGGGAGAAAAAAACTGTAGAACATAAATAAAATTCCTAAAAAGTCTAGATTAAGACTGAAAGAGATTGGAAGAACTCCCCTTCACTATTGCTCTCTGAGAACCTTTGAACTTGAATTTCAAGCTATTTCTGTGAATTATCTTTCAGTCAAATGATAAATTGTCTTTTAAATTAAGCAGTATCACCCACACATAGTGTGTTCCTTAAACAATGAACTATATGGGACCAAAATGTTCAATACTTACCCCTAAAACAGTAGTTCTCAACCTTCCTAATGCCATGGTCCTTTAATACAGATCCTCATGTGTGATGACCCTCCAAACATAAAATTATTTTCATGGCTACTTCATAATTGTAATTTTGCTGCTGTTATGAATTGGGTGACCCCTGTGAAAGGGTCATTTGATCCCCAAAGAGGTCGTGACCCATAGGTTGAGAACTACTTTCCTAGAGCAAAGGTGGGTTGACAAGAAGAAGAAACGATGGCTGATCCCTGGTGGTGTAGTGGTCATGTGCGGAACTGCAGCCCACAGGGTTGACTGTTCAAATTCAGCAGCAGCTCTCCAGGAGCAAGGCTGGGTTTCCTACTCCCACCAGGGCAGTGATGCCACAAGAAAAAAAAAGGAAAGGAACTAGATCAATCAAAATGAACAAATAAGATGAAAATAATGAAAATACTGACACATTGTAAAAATTGTAATCAATGGTATGGAACAATTATAAAATAATTGTTTATAAAATTTATAAAATTTATTTATTGTGCAAATTTAGATTTTAACAAAATAAAATATTATTTATAATAAAAGATTGGGGAGGATAAAATATTCCATCCATTAATATTATCTCTGACTAGCTCCTGGTACTAATTTTTTAAAGCCCTGTGGAGAGAGGGATATTAGACCAATGTAGGCTAACTCACAGTACCTGAATCAGTCCTTTCAAGGCTGGAAGCAATTTACACAAAGAATGGGGGTTGTCAGGGAAAAGTTACAGTACTATTCACTGAAAATGCCATTTCAGGTTTGCAGGAATAATATCTATGTTAATGTAGCACATAGGGCATTGATGTAACAAGACCATATTCGTCCAGCCACCAAGAGTTCAACAGTCTTGGTACAGTTGTCTTCTCCTTCCTCAGACACCATGAATTTTCCATCTTAAGTCTTCAGCTACAAGTGTGTCTGAGGTGGAATCTGCTTCACCCAGTGGACTTTCTGTATCAGACCTTGTGATAAGTAGACTTGTTGTGCCAACATGGCCAAAGAAGATAGGAATGTTTGTTGTGACAACATGGCCAATGAACTCATACAAGTGCAACTGAAGATAGAAATAGCTGGGCAAGCCCCGCCCTGGCCCTCTTGCTCTTGATCTTAGGACCAGCCAACTGCCTTGCTTGTCTTGTGCCTCGATCTCTAAGTTACCACTACCGTGGAACACCTAATCAGTGGACTGTGTCACTGTCAGTTGTGGTTCCTTCAAGCCTTTGCTACGCTCCTGGAATATACTATACCTCTTGAGCTGAGGACTGTCGGACTCTGTCATCTGACTGACTGTTGGTGACCTACTTTGCCGTTTGCTGCTAATGGCAGGATAGCCTGAATTGCTCTACAGAGGATTGCTTGGCGGCCCTCAAGACTCCAAGGACTGCCAGTGTACTAGCTGTCTCACACAATTGAGTTGCACCGAGTCATATGTACTGCTTTACAGATTAGTTAACTGTTTATTTCTTATTTTACATATCTTTCTATCTATATAAATATATAGAGAGAATTATTAGTGTCCTGCTCCTATTTCTCTAGAGAACCCTGTCTAACACAGACCTTATTGATGCAGCCTCTGGAGCATGCCCTGCACTTGGAGATCCAGAACTCAGTGTCCTGCATTCTACGACACCAGTCTGGGTCCCTAGAATGCTCACAGAAGCCAGGTCACTTTTGTCCACTCTGTGCATATCACTGGGGACATTTCCACCCCAGGGCTCCCCAAAGCATTTTCAGTTATTCTTTCTCCCAACTGGAAGTCAGTTCCTCCCCTTAACTAGAAGCCAAAGACAGATTAAAAACAACATAGATCCAGGAATGGGCTTTGTGTTCATACTAAATTCTAGCTCCAACTTAAGAAAAATTTGTTCTTACATCACAACCCTGCTTGACACTCACCCTCAGGAAAGGAACACAGAAAATAAGATGGGTGTTAAAATAAAATGTGGTGACATAATTAGATGGTTCCCAACTATCAGATATAATAGTGTCAGGGATCTTAAAGGCTTGTCTCCAAGCAGTCATCTAGGTGAAGTGTCAACTACATTCACATGGAAGAAGCACACCTATAACAGTCACTGAAGGATTATAAAACATATAATCCAAAACAGGAGGAAATACCGGTAGTATCAGAGGCCAAATTGTGATGATCTAGTTTGCAGAATGCTACGGATGATAGTGAGGGTCAAAGATACATTTATGGGAACTACATAGAAAATAAGCATCCGGTGATTCTCTCAATCCATAATAGAAAAATGGGAGGAAAGTGATTACTTGGTTGATCCTTACTATGCTGCAAATTAGGCCTGTTCTGGTTTTCAATATTTTCCTTAATTTTTGTTTTATTTGTATCGGGGTTTGTCTAAGATATGTTTTAGGTCTTTGGGGGTTACCCTCTTGGATTTTTCAGATATGTTTTCCTGTTATTTAATATATCGAACCCAGGATTGATGAACCTATTGGGGCAGGAAGTAGAATAGGGTTTCTGGTGGTAGAGTATGGGGGTACAGTGGCAGTGAATGGGCAGGGGTCTGCTAGGCAGGGATCTCTAGAGAATCAAAACCTGGACACTTATGATTAGACAGATAGATAGATTTATACAGTGAGAAGGAATATAACAGCTAACTAGTTCACCTAGCAGTATAGAGGGTTCAGGTCAACTCGCTTCCATGGGACAATTTATGTACTGAAGTCCTTCAACTCACATGGACTGTTGAGGAAGCAGACAGCTGAATCTTCCCTGGGGCAAGGCAGGCATAGTCTGCTCACAGGCAGCAAAAAGCAGGACAGGTTAACAACAGTCAGTAGCTCAGGAACTTAGCAAAGCAGGCTCTGATGGGATATTAAACACAAGCAATGCAAGGTGACAGGATCTATCCGTTTCAAACTGGAGCAACGTACACACCATCACCATGGCAAAGCAGGTTTCAAAGGAGCTTCATGCTCTAGTGATAAGATTCACAGGTTCGTTTGGTCCAAAGGTGGTGTAGCTCACTGGATGAGGCAGAGAACTAGCTACAGCAGCAGCATGCTCCAATCACCAGAGAGTAAGAAGGAAGGGGGTGAGACTTACAGAGCCATTTATCTCATTGCCCTCCAGTCAAACTGGTCTGATCAATCCCACATACTCCTATTGGCCAGCTGGCACAATAAACCTAACTCTCACAATTGGTAAGAGGGAGCTAATGTCAAGAAGTTCAAGTTAGCTCAAACTGCTCTATTTCAACACAGTATTGTGGTGGTTTGAATGGTGCTATAATGCTGGAAATTATGCCACTAGTATTTCACAAGCCAAAAGAATCCTACACGGTGAGTAGGTTTTAGTAGAACTTCAAAATTAAGACCCACTTGGAGGAAAGACCCAATGGTCTATTTATGAAATATAGTCAGTGGAAATTGTATGGACTTCAACAGATTAGTATCTAATATCACACCAGAAGATGAAACCCATTGGTTGGAAGGCAGTCAAAATGCACAGTGGCTGCACCAATGTACTTTAGCTTAGCAACTATCATTAAAGGGGTCTAAAATCAGGCAATACTTCATATTGTTATACATAATATTTTCATAAGTCAAAGTCAATTCAACAGCAACTAGTAGAAATAACATACATCAATAAAATTTATAAAAATGATGTGTCCGAATCTGAAAGGTAATTAAGGCATTCAACAATAGCAGCATCATTTTCATGGATTGGCAAAGTAAGAATGGACCTAAGTATTATGCTGCTTCTCCAAAGAAATACATGCTTAATCCTCAAATATTCTATTTAAAGATTCATCCACATAACAAATAGCCATCAATGATCTACTAAGTGCCCCCTATTGTACAAAGACTTGAGAATTCAATGTTGTTGTTGCTGTTGTTGCTGTTAAGTGCCGTTGAGTCTGATGACTCAAAGCCACCATATGTACAACAGGAGGAGAACACTACCTGGTCTTGCACCATCCTTACAATTTTGTTTGAACCCATTGTTGCAATCACTGTCAATCCACCTCCTTGAAATTCTCCCTCTTTTTCATTGCCCCTCCTCTTTACCAAGTATGATGATCTTCAGAGACTTGTCTCTCCTGAGAAATGTCTGAAGTGTGTGATAAAGTCTGGCTAATCTTGCCTCTATGGAGGTCTCTTACTAAACTTATTAGAGAAAGAAAAAGGGAGAAAACAAAGACACTGACCATTTCCAGAAATCTTAATCACTTAAATCTTAATCACTTGAAGAGACATGTCCTAATCAGTGAACAGAATATTGTTTTGAAAGTAATCCACTTTTACTAAACTAATGTAAGAATGAAGAGAGTAATTGAAGCAACACCTTGAATTTAAAAAGTAAGAAGAAAAAAGTCTTAACTTTAGCACATGGCTTTTGAGTTCATTAGAAAGTCTAGATAGGGTAAATAGCAATTTACATTTTCAAATTTAAAAAGTATTTAGTTCAGTAGATGATTAATATATTCCCAAATTAAAATTCACTTTAGGAAATTACTTTCCTAAAGTGTAATAAATGTGTATGTGCTCATGATTAATTTATTTTCTCCTTTGAGAGAAAACTAAGTCTAAGCTGAAATGATTATTAGGAAAAAACAGACTCTGTCTTTGGTAGGCTGGAAAGTTTCTGTTTGCTCAGCCCAAAATACTCTATTTCTCTTCATATTACTCTGTGTTTTGTAATACAGAAACATGTATATTAAATGCATATATGTATGTATATTAAATGAGTGAATGTATGTATATTAAAGCAACAAGTTTCCCTATCCTCTGGCATTCTGCTTAATTGGTCCAAGGAATATTCTGCCTCCAAGAGATTCAAAACCAAAATCAGTTGCTGTGTAGTCCACTGTGGACTCATGGCAACTTGATGTGTGTCAGAGAGGAACTGCATCTGCAGAGGCTTCAGGCTGTGATCCTTTTGGTGTCACTTGCCAGGGCTTTCTTCTTAAGTGTCTCTGCATAGATTTGAAGGGCCCACCTTTCAATGACTACCTGAGTAGAATGTGGCATCAGGTTTGGAGGAAGGCTTATTGGCAACGTGCGATATCTGACAAGCACTTGCTTGCTGAAAGTGAGGAGGACTTGAAGCTCATGCTGATGAAGGATTGCAGTCTTCAGTCAAGATGACAGATCGATGTAAAGTAAACCAAAATCCCACAGCTGGATCACTAAGTGACACCAGATAAATGGGCAAAATCTTGAGGTTGTCAAGGATGTTGTCTTGATGGGAAGTACAATCAATGTTTATGAGAGCAGCAGTCAAGAGATCAAATGACAGTTGCACGAGGTCAATCTGTTGCGCAAGACCTCTAGAGTATAGAAAAACAAGGATGCTACTTTGACAACTAAGGTGCTCCTGATCCGAGCCATGTTATTTTCTCTTGCCTCATATACATGTGAAAATTGGACATTAAATAAGGAAGACCCAAGAAGAATTGATGCATTTGATTTATGGTGCATGGGAAGACTAGTGAAAGTACTATGAACCACCGAAAGCACAAACCAATCTGTCTTTTAGACGTATGATCGGAATGACTCTTAGAGGGAAGGATGGTGAGACTCTGTCTTACATACTTAGGGCATGCTGTCAGGGAAAGCCAGTCCCTGAAGCAGGGACTGTTTGTAAACTGAAAAAGAGGAAGCCCCTTAACAAGACAGAGTGACAGTGTTTTACTCTGTTGTGCCTAAGATCGCTGTGGTTTGACACTGACTGGATGCCACCTAACAGCAACAATTTAGTCATTTCCAGAGATTAGGAGGAGGGAGGAAAGTTCACATCTGTGTCTTATGCCCTGGCTCCCTCCCTGTGTACTGGGCTGGGCTGGCTGATTTCTTTAATTAAGAAAGATTACAGCTCTTTTCAGTGTTGTTCCAGAGTCCAGAATCCTCCCTTTAGTTTCCTATTCCTTGTCCAAACTCTTATACAGAGTTATTTTGTTGAGCACTTCATCAGTTATCCTGTTTGAATACATCACTCTCCGCCACACCCCCCCCCCTCCCCCCACCGG
>PVJH01035598.1:0-19547 GCA_004026705.1 Nesogale talazaci
AAAAAATAACAGACATGAGGCCACAAAACTGTTAATTTTTCCAGAAGGGATATAAAGTTAGCATCCAAGCAAGAAGAAAAGGAGGCCTAAACTTGGTGATGATAACAGTGAAGCAGAAAACTGAATATACCAGGGACTATCAGAAGAATGAACAAATCTTTGTATAGCCAGATTACTCTTTTAGAATCCAGGATGACAAAGCCTTGTTTCAGATACTTTGTACATGTTCTCAGGAGAGACAAATCTCTGCATAAAGATATCTTGCTTGGTAAGGTAAAGGGTCAAAGATTAAAAGGAAGACACTCAACAACTTGGGTTGATAGAGTGGCTGTAGCAATGAATTCAAACAGAACAACGATTGCAAAAATGACACTTATTGGAACAGTATATATATATGTATATATATATATACTTATATATATATATATATATATATATATATATATATATACTTACTTCTTTCTAAATCTAGAACTTTTCTCCCTCCATATTCAGTTTCCTCAATCTAGAACTCAGGTTGGAGATCACGTCCTTGAGGAAGTTTTCTAGACCTCAAAAGTAAAATCAGCTGCTCCTTTTATGCAATTGGCCTGCTATTGCCATTATTACTGTATTTATCACATTATTGAATATTGTTGCCTTAACTTGTGTAACATTTCAACTAGAATGAAAATTTTAGGAGGTGTGTTAGCACGCACTTTAGCATTGAAATGAACTCATTGACAATGAGTTCTGGAACACAGGGGCACTCAACTGTGATAATTATTCTTAAGAAGAGTCCAAACAATGAAGCCTCAAAACTCACTGCCTTCCAGCCAATTCTGACTCACATCAACCCTAAAAGACAGAGCAGAATAGCTTCATGGGAGAAGAATGCTTCATTATACATGGGTTTGAACTGCTGACCTTGTGGTTGGCAATCTAACATGTAACCCACAATTCCACTGGGGCTCCTCTTATAAAAAGAAACTATAAAGACAACATATTTTCCAAACCTACAGCATTCTTACAATTTTGGTTACACTGAAAAAAATTGTAAGAAATGATAGCAGCCTAAAACCACATTGTCAATGAGTTCATTTCAATTCATAGAGCCCTACAGGAAAGAATTACCCACTAAGCACCTGGATGGTTGGAGCATAGACATTTCAGTTAAGAACCACATGTTCTAACCACTGCACTACCAGGGCTTCTAAATGACACTGTCATACCTTGAAAAGGGAAGTTCCAATTAAAAGGTGTCTTAGCATGGGTCTTGGACAAATAAGTCAAAGAAGCAGAGAAGATAATGCCTCAGGCAATAAAGCTTCATACCCTCAAGTGGTTTATTGGGTAGGTGCATTCTTCCAGGTAAGATGAATGCATTAAACTTCTATAAACCTCGAGTTAATTACTTGGAATTTAATATCATGTTCCCCTCAAACATTTCCAATTTTGATTTGACTTTTAGTGATTAGTGAGTGCATGTGTTTAGACCGGTTTGTTTAGAGAAACAATTTCAGAGACACTCATATATGTGTGAGAGAGTACTTTATATCAAAGAGTACATAATTATATGCCTAGAAAACATCCCAACGCAGTCCAGATCAAGTCCATAAGTCTGATGTTAGCCCATATGTCCAATACTAGTCCCAAAGTTCCTCTTTAGACTCACACAGCACATGCAATGATGCCAAATACAGGAAGATGACAGGATAGTGGGTGAAAAGTCTTGTGGATCCAGTGGCAGTGGAAGCATCTCAACCCGGATCCAGGTGTCCACATGGCTTCTCCAACTTTTTGGGTGTCTCCTTCACAGGAAGGTAAAACAGAGAGAGACAGAGAGGAAGTTCCCAGAATACTTATGAGAATGATACACACACACAGGAAGTCTCATTGTTGTGATATGATGGATAGGCTAACTCCACCCCTTCACTCTATTTATCAAATTGACATGAAATTATGAAGCAAACATGTATATTATATCACATGTATATAATCTATTAGGGACTCTGGCTGGGTTTTTACTGCAGTTTCTCAGAGAAAATTAATAATAATATTGATAACACTGTCTTGCTGTTTTGGTTAAGAAAGACCATTTCTCAGGAGCAAATCCACTTTGAGTGTCATACCAGAATTAAATATGTGAATCTGCCAAATTAAATAAAGACCGGAGAAATTACAAATACAACCAACATTTGTGTGACCTTCTAAGAGTGATCAGTGATCCAATTAGGGTGCTTTCTCTGCCGTCTTGTTCTCTGTGATCATGATAATTTACTTAATATATCTAATGGTCCCATTACCTACCACCTATTAAATAATAGAATAAGAATATATATTTTCTGGACTAGAAATGATTGTCCAGTAAAGGGGCAAAACTACTTTAGTATAAGAGTTTTTATGCATTTTTGATATTTGTTTCAGTATTTTTCCCTATTTGGGGCAATGAATCATATTTTGAGTGAGAAAAATAAAAAATATTATCTTTCTCATGGTGTTCAGGAATGAGTTGTAGATATTTCTGTTAGAGGAAATACTATATTTTGGGGGCAGAGAATGTTGGTGCTATTGAGAAGTAAGCAAAAATTTACTCAGTTCTTAATTTGTTCCCTGATGGTTCGGATCCATATTAAGGAATTATTGTGAGTCACCCATCTTTGCATACCGTTGTGACTATAAATAAGGTCATTTAATAAATATCAGTAACTGCAAGGCATTGTTTGATATTTATTGCACTCTTTAAACCAAAATGATAACAGTGGACTCATTCACATTTTTGGTTGTACAGGCTGAGCTTGGGTCTGAATCCTCTGTAAGACTTAGTAAGACCCACTTTTCTGTGCTCACCCGTGGAAAGTCTGACAGTATTACCAGATGAAACTGGAGAAATTAGCATGTCTTACAATTTCCCAGGTGATTTTGATGCTTCAGGTCTAGGGGCTATACTTTGGCTTTTCTCTTCTGATGAAAAGAAATTTGACCAAAAGCCAAAAACTATTGAGAACTTCCTTCTTGGTTATGAAAAACGTTTCAGTCCATTAGGCTTATTGGAAGTAAAAAGCTATTTGTGGCTGGGTCACTATGGCAATGCCCCAAATTTGCTCTGAAGTTTCAGGTGTACACTGTAACAATAATCTTTCCATTTTTAGATATGGATTTCAACTTTCTGCTGAAAACCTACAAAATGGCTTATTACATCTGCTGGTCTTACTAGAGCCTTCAACGTTGTCTATTCAGTAAGCAGTGCTGCCACCTTCTGATTTTCCATTGAAAATATATACTTTAAAAGTTTTGCTTTTTGTTGAATTCATAATGCACACCGCAAGTATTTATTTTAATGTTCTTTTTATTCATGAATTTCTTTATCCTCTTGGGCCTCTTGTTTCAAATGCCACTTATTGTTTCTTGTTAGAAAATTTCTATAGAAAGTTCTTGCACTATAATCACAGATCCTCAGCATTTTATAAATTCTCTCCCAGCAAAACACTCCCTCCCATCATGGATCTGCAGTAGTGTGCCAAATAAAAGTATCAAAGCTTACAAAGTTTTTTTATGAGTGGGTTGGCTTTCAAAGACTATTTCAAAAGAGACTTCCAATCCCTTGTGCACAAATTTCTTTTGTAAAACTCATTTAAAATATTCCTTTGTTTTAGCTATTCATAGCCACCTAACAGATGTTGCCTCAAAAGATCCTATTATAGCTAGTTTTACAGACTTTAACTGTATGGGATAAAGTACAGGAGAATATTTTACTTCCAATGGAATAATAAACTATTATAGTGTGTTGGAAGTTGTCCTTTCCCATGATGTGGCACCACAGATGAAGGTCAAATGTTGGTTCATATATCACACCTATGTAATGACAGAGTTGGGACTCTCTAGAGAAGTAGTCTAGGTCCCTGGACAGGCCTAGCTCATGGCAGCAAAAAGGCCATCTCTGGATCCATTCTGTGCCTAAGAGAAAAGGAGACCATGATTGTGTAAGCCTGATCTGTGTACTCACCTCTCTGGCCAAGAGGCAATTTTTCTTACCAGTTTAGTGGAAAACCATACCTTTGAATATAAGTAAAGTTTGTAATTAAGTAATTCTTTAGAAATCTCAAGACTAGGAAGAGAAAGATGTGGGGCTCAGACTTGTGTTTAACTTAAAGTAGAACTCTTTTTATAGTCTTCAACAGCCCCACGTCAGTTCAATAGGTAGGGCTTTCCAGCATGGCCATCAGGAGACAGCAATGCTTTGTGCATTTTCTACTCATGACTGTGCTCCTTGCTTACTGCACACCTGACTGCCCTTTCCCCCTCAGAGACAGTGGCCCAAAGATAGAGAGCCTGTCAGATGATAATCCCATTCTGACACATGGTCTCATATTTTCATGGAGAAGATATAAAGGAACAGAATGAAAGAGGCCAGGGAGAAGAGACCTGAAGAGAAAAGACAGGCTTATTTTTACTTTTATATTACATCTATCTCCATTTACAAGGATTAGTTCTTTAACACTGGGTAAATCTGCATCTCAGTTTCACCAACTGAAATTGGTTATTAGTCCTATTTCATAAGATTGGTGTGATAGATATCTGTGGATGAATCAACTCTTTTTCATGATGACTTTATGCCTATGATGACCTTATGTCCAATAGAAACAACAATTATGCCCAGCACTGTCATTCCACAAATCACTCACATGTTGAAGTTCATCAGCATTAATACCAGCCCATCTTATTGAGATTATGGCTAGCCTCAATCACCCTCTTGTCACAAAACATGATGACCTCCATCAGTGACCGATGACCTCAGAGAACATGTCAAAGGTACATGAATTAGACAAAAGTCTGCCTTGATCCATCTGGCTTTCATTAGCTAACTTTTTGGATGTAGATCATTAGACATTTGTATCTTAGTCTGAGAGCTCTACACAACCTGTACACCATAAATACTGATATTTGACATACCAGTGGCATAGCTTACATCACCACAGCTACATGTAAGCCAGCACAGTACAACAGACATATAGATAGTGGGGTGTGACATTTTTATCAGAGTAACAAATGATTAATAAACAGTAGAATGACTATGATTTTAATTCTTTTTATTAGCACAGCTACCACAGAAGAGCTCTTCATATATTTGCAGACCTCCTACGTCACATGACCTTAGAAAGACCACCAGTCTCTACTTGAAATAACACATTTTTATACAAATTTTGAATATATTGGACTGCAAAAGCTGGTTGAAATAGTTCGATCATCAGGGAACAATAAGTTAGTTTTCCAGAGAGTGAATATTTGTTTGAAACACTCTATTGGGAAAAATGCCTCTAAAGTATCTTGTGTTGTTTGTAAAACCAACAGTGACCTGTGGCTTCAGCACCCTGTTGGCACAGGAATAGAGCCTGCCACTTCATTTATCCCAGGGTCCTTTATTTTCATCCCTTAAAAACAACCTGCTGGCTCATACATGGCATCCAATCCTGCCTTATTAACCAGAAACTAAATTAGCATTTGAGAAATTTAATTGAAAGTGATACTTAGAATGTTAATAAGCCCCTGCTCAGAAAGGAGATTGATGTTCCCAGCTGCAAAGCCAGCCTGGAGGAGGAGTCCCTGAAGACCTTGTCACCAGAGGCAAGGCAGACTCCTGTTTACTGTGACTGCATCCTCTGCAGCGTACCCCTTCCTCCAGCAAAAATCAGGATTCCAATGACTGTCGCAGCTGTCCCCCAGACCTCCAAATTCTTAATCAATCTCCCTCACAAACCCCCATCCTATACCCCCATGAAATGAACAGTACCCCCAAGGGCCTACTGTTGTTATTCAAGAAAGAAAGCCAAGGCTTCTCTGAGTGAGGTAGTTCAGAAATGAACAAAGCTGGGGAAACATAGACATCAATCATCTCCATTCCCACCTTACTTGTTTTCTCACACATAAAACCTGCTATTGTTGTTTGCCATTACAGTGATTCTATAGGGCAGAATAGAATTGATGCATAGTGCAACATAGATTCCAAGGTTGTAACTTTTATTGGAGCTGAGAGCCTGGTCTTTTTTCTACTCAACTTTCAGCTGCTATGGACTGTCAATAATTTGGTTAGCAGTTGAGCACTTCCTGCTTCTCTGTCTCACACAAGACTATCCACTCTTTTAGCTTATCTCCCAAGGCACTCTCTACCTTTTAAATAAATTCTACAATTTATAGTAATGGCCACTCAGGACTCACTGACAATGCTCTTTCATGTAATGAACTTATTATGAAAATTAACAGATGTGTTAGTCCAGGTAAACTAGAGAAAAAAATTTCATAGACATGCATATGGATATAAGGGAAAAGTTTATATATAAGAGGAATGTGACATTGAGAAAGCATCCCAGCCCAGTCCAGTTCAAAGTTATAAGTCCAATATTAACCCATATGCCTGATATCAGTCTACAAAGTCTCCTTCCGACTTACGAAGCCACAGGCCAGTGGGTGCAGAGTCCCGGCGCCAGCAGGGGTCTCCCCAGGACTCCTCACTTCCAGGGTTCAGGGTCCATCAACAGCATCCAGTGGTGGTAGAAGCAACTCAGTGCTGGCAGGGCTCAACATGGCTTCTCCAGCTTCAGAGGTCTGGTTCCATCAGGGTAAGGCTGTGTGGCTTCTCCTCTGGTTTGTCCAGCTCCTCAGACACTACCATCTTGTCTTGTCCATAGTTCATTGTCTCTGAGACTAACTCCCAACAACTGGGGAGATAGCTTCTCATCTCCATGAGGGAATATTGGGAGATTTCACAGAAGTCTCAGGAGAAAGCCATGCCCACACGGAGGTCTCATTGGCTACTCAGTAGCTATTTACAGGCTAGACTCCACCTCTACATCTCAATCATGAAATTTACATCAGCACATGCTCGCCACAACAGATTACAATTCAGGTGGAAATGCTCAGGGTAGAGTTACCATGATTAAAGATATGTTGCAAAGTTCTTTGGGGGCTGCTAATAGGTACCCAAAGGACATGCCACTCTCCAATAATCCTCAATTCCAAGGCATTCAATTCCAACTCCCTTAATTAAGTACTGTGTTAGTCTGGGTAAAATAGGGAAACAAATCCACAGAAACTCATATATGTTTAAGAAAGAATTTTATATAAATGGTAAGTGTACATTAAGAAAACATCCCAACTCAGTGCTGGCCAAGCCCAGAAGTCCAATTTTATGCTATATATCTGAAAGCAATTTAAAAAGTACTTTGCAGTCTCACAAAAGACACACAGTGACACCACGTGCAAGAGGAAAGTTGAATCAATATGCACGTAAGCATCTCAGCGCCGGCAGCTGTTCCAGCACTCAGGGCTGCATCAGGGTCTATGTGGCTTCTTCTCAAGGATGTTTCACAGGAAGTGAGACTTGCCAACTGAAGCAGGGAACTAACTAAGGCAGCTATATCATGGTCCAGCCATCAGAAAACAAGAAATGCGAGAACTAGAAAGGTGAGGCTCACTGAGCCATTTATTTCTCTGTCCTTCAATTAATCCCACATGTGTTTATTAGCCAGGTTGGCAAAATAAAGCTTAACTATCTCAAGTACCCAGAGGGATCCCACTCCACAAGCCAGGGATCCCATTCCACAAGAACTCAGCATTACTTGTTCTGCCATCAGGGAAGTCCCCTGCTCTGCCCTTGTTCTTTGCTGCAGCTCCTCTACAATTCCTCTGGGGTCAAAGCTGTCTCCTGGATCTAGGAATTCCCTGCAGAGGGAACTTGAGGTGTGCTCCACCCTGATTTTTACTAGTAATGAAATCTCCCTTCCCATTTCTCAAATGACTCATTTTATGCATAGGAGGATCACAATCAGAATGAATTCTATAACAGATATTCACAACCAAGTCCTATTAGTAACTCCTGCCACTTCCTTATTCAGACTTGTGAGGAAAATGTAATGAGGTGTGAGTTACAGAGGCTATTGCTAGAAAACACACATTAAATAATTCACTGCCCACACTTTCAGGAATCCTGGAAGGAAATATCTTGTGAGAAATAATGTTTTCCTGAAAACATGAATGTAGACTAGGAATTATTGAAATCATGTTTGGATATGTTCTAAGGAGGACTCTTATTTCCGGAACTTAGTAATGAAAGAGGATTCTAATTATCAGAAGTCTTCTCAGAAATGTGAACCATGTTATCAGGAAAGACCAGTCCCTATAGAACATGTCTCGCAGAGGGGCAGAACAAAAGGAGGTAGATCCTGAACAAGATGACGGGCAAGAAAGCTGCAACAATGAACTCAAAGGTAGCAATTAGGAGGATGCTGTGGGAGTGGGCAGGGATTTCCGTTGTTGTACATGAGGTTGGTATGAGTTGGAGCAAATAAATACCAGCTATCAATAACCAAAATTGCACTGTGGTCATTGAGCACATCTTGCCATGACATGTTCCTAAGACCATATGTATATATCAGATAGAGATGATTGTAAACTTGAAGATCATATATGGAGCTCCTGTATGATATAAGAGCTGTACATTTGATCACCCTCTAAACCCATCCTGGATTGTTTCTGGGTTTAAATATTTCTGAATTATTTCACAATAGCGTGTTTTTGCTCTGGCTTATTTTAATAGTCAGTAGGTATATATTTCTTTTTTTTAATATAAATATTTTCTTTCTTTTTTTGTGTGTGTGTATGCCCCAGTTTATTAACCATAAGAAAGGGCAGATACATAGAGACAATAATGTATGTACTAGTTTATCAGGGATTGTGGGGTGAGCATGAGGAGGACTGGGGAGCAAATAAGCAAAAAGAGACTGGGAAGGATGCACTGGAATGGATTATGGCAATGTATATGCAACTTTTTTGAAATATGACTGAACTATGGAAATGTAAGATATATGAAATATACCTCAATACAACTATTGGGAAAGAAGAAAATGAGCATATTCTTGAATTAAACTTTTTTCCTTCCCAATTTAAAGTACACATGACCTATTAACACTCAAAGCCTACTAAGAGAGGCTATCCCTGTGCTATGAACAAACTCTGGGATTTCCATTACTGAGTCTAATGTATGCAGGCATGGCTCAGTACACTCCTTTTATATTTTTCCATAATTGAAAGTAAAATTTATTTAAAGCAAAAAAGAAACACTTCCCAACAGTTGCAGAAACAAACATATTTACTCATCAGCAAGAATAACTCGACTTAGACCTTCAAAAGTGACCTGTTATGGACAAAAGTATGAATTTATGGCCAAGCAAAGATACCATATTTTTTTGGGGGGGTGGGGAATCACTGCTCTCCGGTGGTGAGAGTAGGAGGCCCAGTCCCACTGCTGGAATTGAACCTCCGTCCCAGTGGGTCGCAGTCCTGCGCACAACCACTACACCACCGGGGCTCAGCCCAAGATACCATATTTAAAAAAAATCATTGGGAGTTCATGCACCTCTTTTCACAATCCACACATCCATCCATTGGGTCAAGCACATTTGTTGCCATCATCCTTCTCAAACCATTTGCTTTCTAATTGAGCCCTTCGTATCAGCTCCTCATTTCCCCTTCCTCTCTCATGAACCCTTGAAAATTTATAAATTATTGTTATTTTTGTCATGTCTTACTATGTCTTACTATGTTCTCACCCACTTTTCTGTTGTCTGCCCCACAAGGAAGGAGTTATATGTAGATCCTTGTAATTGATTCCCCCTTTCTACCCCACTTTTCCTCCACCCTCCCAGTATGGCCACTCTAACAACTGGTCCTGAGTTGTCATCTGTCCTCTATTGGAGATATAAACAATACCTTCCCCGCTTCCCTCGCTACCCATGTCTTTTTTTTTAACCTCCTTTTTAGTTGATTACCTTATGTATTCTTGGATATGGTCTGGACCCTGCCATACTACATGAACCTCAGAAATGTTTGTATACAGTAGCTTTTTCCTTATACCCCAGTTGCATTTTTTAAAAGCTTACCTCAGTGGTCTCATGTTGTACTTTTCTATTTGTGTTTGACTTACTTTACTAGGCATAATTTCCTCAAGGTCTTGCTTGAATTCAAGAGAAACCATTCTCCATTGCTGCTTACCACAGAGGCCCAAGCCTTCATTTAACCAGACAATGGTTCATCTGAAACACTTGCTTGACTAGGTTAGCTTTTTCCAACTTAATTATAGAAGGAATTTATGAAAAAAAATTGTTTAATATTTAGACCCTATATATTTTAAAAATTACAAAGATGCTCTTACTCTTATAATTGTCATTTGGTTTAGTAGAAGCAAAGAAATGCAATATAATAGACCAGAACATTTAGTGTACATTTAGTATAGTCTGGCAGAACTTGGATCCATTCTTATCTCCAAAATTTAGTGTGGGACAAACTGTGAAAGGAGTTACTTCTTTAGTAGGGCAAAGACAATGTTCCTTATCCTCAGCCCACTCTTTCTATAAAAAAAATAAAAGAAAAAAATTCCCATAAGTGAATTCTGACAAATAGAAATTCTCTAAGTCAGAGTAGAATTGTCATAGGCTGTGATATTTATGAAAACAGATTGCCATAGATTTCTTTCATATAGCAACTGGGATTTCAAAACACTTACGCTTGGGTTTGCAGCAGAGCATTTAATCATGGTATCACTACGAATTTTCAAAAGAAGGATAATAAACTTATTTAAAAGGTTCCTCAAATAATTAAATGAAATACATTTTTGAAAACAGTTTAGTGCAGTACACCTGGCCCATAGTAATACTTAGTGAATTTTCAACTTTGTGAATTGTCTTTACTACCATCTTTATCATCTTCCTATTACCAAAATGACTTGGTGTGACATAGTGCAACTCAGATATTCTCTTACAGGCACTGTGGCAGTCATGTGCTTATGTTAATTTTATGATTGGAATGTAGGGGTGGAGTCTAGCCTGTTAATCTGGAGATAGCCATTGAGTGGCCAATGAGGTCCCTGTGTAGGCATGACTTTTTCCTGATGTGTCTGAGAAATCTCACGGTATTTTCCTCATGAAGATGAGACGCTATCTTCCCCAGTTTTGGGGAGTTAGTCTCAGAGATGATGAATCACAGAAAAGACAAGATGGCAGTGTCTGAGAAGCTGGAGAGGCTGGCGGAGAGACCACATGGCTTTGCCCTGATGGAGCCAGACTTCTGAACCTGGAGCAGCATGATGTTGATTGACCCTGAGCCCTAGAAGTGAGGAGCTATGAGAAGACTCCTGCCAGCGCCAGGATTCTGCTCCCACTGACCTGTGACTTCGTGAGTCAGAAGGAGACATCATAGACTGGTATCGGGCATATGGGTTAATATTGGACTTATGACTTTGTACTGAACTGGATTGGGATACTTTCTTAATGTTCTATTTCTCTTATATATAAACCTTTTCATTATAGCCATATGCTTGTCTATGAAATTTGTTCTTCTAGTCTACCCAGACTAACACAGGAGCTATGCAGTCATTGAAGTAATATAGTTATTTAGATGTTAAATACAAAATAATTCATGTTTATTATAAATGTGTTTGTAAGTGCTTTTCCTGAGACCTTCCATATTTCTTGTTGGAAAGGTGGAGACTGAAGGAAAGGAGAGGTAAGTTAAAGAAGAAATAGGAAGCATAAAGAGTGGTGGGGTAGGGTGAAGAGGGGGGAGGTAGTAAGATTTGGGCCCAGATTGAAACTAGGCTCAGTAAGGACTCAATCATTATCTCACAAGCCTTGATCAAGAACAGCTATCAAATAGGAAAATGGCTCCCTCAGTTCTCTCTGATTAAACTTGCTGTGAGCAAACAGACTCTTCCTTCTTCTCATTTTTCATTCTGAACAAGTCGGATAGAGCTGAACCAAAGCATCACTGTTGTGACTGAAAGAGCCTTGGCAGCTTGAGTCCCAATAAAGCAGTGAAAACAGTTTTGCCCTGGGGTTGTTCTTTCTCTACCGACCACCACCTCATTCTCGACAAGTTCATTTTCCTTGACTCCCTTCTTCAAGACTTCCAGCATGGCTACTGACTGACAAGGTCAACCATTTGCTTATTAATTTGCATTTTAGCAAAGTTTTTTTTAAAACTGAAAATTCTTAATGTCCAAAGAAATCATGCTTATATACACAAAATAACTTACTAGCCTGATAAAAATTTTGATATGACTACTGACTGTGTGTTTGTGTGTGTGTTCATAATAGAGACTGGAAAAAGTTGATACTCAGAATCTCTGACTCAGTTCAGTGGGAAGTTTTCTAGTGTTTTAACTAGTCTGAAAAGTCAAGGGATAAATCTTCCAATAAACCTGGCTTGAACTACACCTATGTCTCATGAAAATGCACACATACACTTCACTCTTCTTGAGGATAGGTCTCAGAGTGTGAGACCACTAACAATCCTTGTTCATATCCATTGCAGTGCTTACAGAATGGATTCTTCTTTCTTATCAGATCTATTTGATGGTAGAAACATTTTTAAATTTCTGTGTACCCAATTACAACTCAGCATGACCCAGTAGCTAGTGAAGCAGTTATAAATGTGGGAGCGATCACTTATGTCCATGACCTGAATTCTTCTATTTGTTTGAATGCTATATAATTGAATGATGGCAACATGTTCAGACTATCAAGGATTCCCTTCAAAATGGAGTAATGTTATCTTCTATATCTATTCCTGAGATCTTTCTCTAAAACTCAATAGGGAAAAACTCTACAAAACATCATGCCAATTGAATAATTTTTAATTATCAATCTTTTACACTTTTAAAGATCACCATAAAATTAAATAGTACTAATTCTGGGAAAAATTATTAAACATGCTTATTGACTTTATATCACCATTTCAGATATCCAGAGTCTTATCAACTTAAATCCCTGTGTAATATCAATGGTTAACACCTTTAACTGCTAAGTGAAAGGTTAGAGGTTCAAGTCCACGTGGAGGAATCTCAGTAAAAAGGTCTGGGAATAAAACTACGAGCAGTTAGCCAGTGAACACCCTATGCAGCAAAGTTCTCTGCTGGCCCACATGGCATCTGCAAGAATCAGAAAGGACTCCATGGCAATTGGTTACTGATTGTGCTCTCCATGACCCTCGAGGTTACTATGCTCAGGACTTCCCATTTGAAAAGTTTCTTATCTTACCAAGCTAAGATAAATGAGAAAACTGCCCAATGTGCTTATTTATGAAGTCAGATCTTTCTATAAGCACTTTCCATTAGCTGTCTTATTTTATTTCCCACTTCTATTGGTCAGAAGTCACAATTAGCCTATTTTTCAAAGGAGAGAACTGAGGTTTTCAAGAAGAAACTTGCACAAATCACTTGGATACCAAATTGCCAATCCAACACTGCAGCCTTAAGTTGTGTGAGTCCAAATCCTGAACAGTTCTCATCCAGTTAACTATTCTACTATTGTTCTCAATGCAGGTTTTTTACTGGATTTCTAAAGTGTCATTTTGATCATTAGACAAGCTCAGGGACTGTCATTTGCTAATGAGTATAAAAGAGTGAGCTGTTCCTTTCAAGACCATACTCTGAATGAATGAGGATAGTGGCATTGACATACTTCTGTAAATTAGGGCAGTAATTTTCAAGAGGCACCTTTGGAAAAAGCTATCCTCTAGAATCAGATTGCCAGCAAAGGACACTAGAAATAAAATTCACAAGGAAGTGATGAAGGAAAATAGGCCGAGAAGAGTCGTGGCAGTGATAACAAGCTTGCTGTCAATTACGGTCCTCTGCAGTCTCATAATCATGATTCCAAATACTGGCAAAAGAAGGGGAAAAGCCTATTCAGATCTTCCCACTGAAAAGGATGAAAATTTGCATAGAGCTAAATTAAAATTGACGTTATTCCAAATGCCTAAATCAGAAATAGTAAGATTTGCCTTAGAAGCTGTCAGCTTTGACAGCAACAGCTTTTGTTTATAAGAATGTATTTGTAAAACTCTTGTTATATTTCAAACCATCTTCTTAAGAAATCTGCACAATAAGAAGGGCAGGCATTGAGGAAGAATCAGAGAATGAATATACACCCAGCTAGAGGCATCAGAAGTAATAGTTTCTAATTTCTTTCACATATTCAAGGAAGCTGAAGCACAGGGAAAAACAGTTACTTCATATTGACATTGATGGTTAATACAGTTGGGGGTAGAACAGGTTATGCCTTAGTAACATGTGACTCAGTTCATCAATGTCTTTCTTGTTCCAAACTAATAACAACTCACTGCCATCAAGTCGAAATGGACTCATAGCAATCCTGTAGGACAGCACAGAACTGTCCCTGTGAGTTTTGGAGATTATAATTCTTGAGGGAGTAGAAAACCCAGACTTTCTCCCAGGAACTGGCTGGGGGTTTCAAACTGCTAAACTTGCTGATTGGAACCACTACATCACATGGCTCCTGTTCATTGTTTATGAAGTCCGAAATGCAGATGAAATTGGACAGATCATCAGGTCAGCTCTTTCCTGAGATGTGACTTTGTAAGTTTTTGTAGTATTCATATGATGCTTTCCTTACCTTAACATGTGCCTTTTAAAATCACTGTGACAAGAAAATTGATTAATTCCAAGGCGAGTTGCTGCCACAGTTCAGAAATGATATGTGCAATTTCTGTTCATAGTCACTTGGCCAGAAATAGTAGCATCTTTTTAATTTATCACAAGTGGCTAGAAATGTAGTATTCCATGTAGCCAGAAAGTAGAAGAGAACCAGATATGGGCGGGGTCAGCCATTTTACTACAGTTTACCATAAGCCACTGCTATGTATTGGGTTCTAGTTCATAGCAACCTTATAGGAGGTGTCTAAGACTGTGAATCCTTTCTTTTTAACAGTTTTTTTGTTTTGTTTTGGTTTTGGTTTTGAGGGCATCACTGCCTTCTGGTGGTGGAAGTAGGAGGCCCAGCCTAGCTAGTGGATTTGAACCTCCAACCCAATGGGCTGCAGTCCCATGCACAACTACTATGCCACTGGGGCTCAGTCCTTTTTAACAGTTTTATAGCATTTCATCCACATGACATATAATTCAATTATTCAATTATATCAAGAAGAGCTGTGTAATTCACCACATTCATTTCTAGAATGTATTTTTATTCTTTGTACTAATTGTTATTCATTTAGCTATTTTCTAATCATGGTAAAAATATACACAAAAAAACATAGATTGTAAGTCTTTGTGAGAGCAAAAAGCTACATGTTTCTTCTGTGAAGTACCTGGTGGATTTAAATCACAGTCCTTGAAATTAAGAGCCTGACCACTACTTTACCACAGTAGTGCTAGTAAAATGCAGGCTTCCTGACACATATGCCATTATTCTTTGGACAGCACATTGCCCATTGCCTCTGGACGTTATTTGGAATGGATGCTAGAATGTTGAGAATTAAAATCTTAGAAAGCTCTTACAGAAGTCTTAATAACAACTTTTCCTATTGGTTTTAGTGAAACTATT
Organism: Nesogale talazaci; assembly: GCA_004026705.1. Lineage (NCBI taxonomy): Eukaryota > Metazoa > Chordata > Mammalia > Afrosoricida > Tenrecidae > Nesogale > Nesogale talazaci. The sequence continues at coordinate 15,375 of PVJH01035598.1, forward strand.
TATTTGATTTAATATCATTATTTTCAAATGACAAATATTTCCTTGATAAGAATTACTGAGTTGCTAGTGGATGTCATGTATGCTCTCTTTTTAAATGCTTGCCAAAATCCAATGCAGTAGGCATAATTAGGCCCTGTTGAATAAGAAACTTGGGATTGAAAATTAATAAATAAGTTGAAGCTAAAAATAAAGAAGTTATATTGACGAGAGCAAAAGCTAATGGAAACATAAAAAGGAAAAGTCATCCCAGAACCAAACATGTTATAGCCGAAAGCTGTGTCGCATTTTGAATTTGCAGTTGGCTGCTTGCTCAAGCGCTGCAGTCACTGCTTTGAGCATCTCTCGGATTCTAAGCGGGAAGCTGTCCCAATTTCCACCTGTTTGTATCAGGAATTCTCAAACTATGGCCTGCAGCTCACATGCTTAGGACATTTATACAGCCTGCCAGGTGTTTTTGTCTCAGCTGCCTGTCCTGCTTAGCAGCCAACTCTTCCCAGGCCACAGTGCACATTGGGGGAATGTGCAGTGACTCCCGTGCTCCTCTCAGTCTCAGGGGTTATCAGGTGAATAACGAACTTGCCTGTACAGAGTCTGCTGCTGCCTGAGGACCAAGGTAAGAATAAGTTAGGATCTGTCTTTTTTTTTTTAATTTTGCAGTTAGTAGGGCCTTTTTTTGCAGTTAAGGGGGGGGGGCTTTCTTTTCTGAAGTTGGGAGGGCTTTTTTCATTTCAGAAAGGGGCACTTTTTTTTTGAAGTTAAGAGAGACATTTTTGTTTTAAAGTTGTTAGTTGGTTGGGGGTGGTTTCTAGGGGAGGTTGCATCACAGTGATAACTCAAATAATTAGTGCTCAGTATTAATGCAAATTGTCAGTACTCAGAGGTAATGCAAATGGTCAGTGCTCAGTGGTAATGATAATTATAAGTGCTCAGTGTTATCCCAAATGGACAGCGGTCAGTGTTGATGCAAATAGTCAGTGCTCAGTGTTATCAAACAGAGGCCCCAAACTGGTAATCTACCTAGATTCCTATGTAAACTTACTCTGGCTTTGCAGACAGCCAAGGAGTATGAAGCCCAATTTAATTGACAGTAAGTGCATTTATATTCTGATTGCTATTTAGTTGTGTATGATTTTGTATGTTGTGTGCTGTGTAAGCCCTGATTTACATTGTTGCGATATCTGAGCAGTGCGAGTTCAGTCATATGTTTGTAAGGCAGAACTCGAATTAGACTCCTCAGTAAAAAGGACACGTGTCTTCTTTTTTCCTGTACTGGAATCTGATCGCAGGGGTCTTCTCACCATGTGCTCAGATTCCTGTACAAGTTCACAGATCACAGTGTGGTTCACACGGGGTAATGTGAGCTGGAAAGGTAGTGGAGGAACCAGATCATGCCGCTTCTGCACTGCACCAGTCTGAGCTTGAGGTAAAAGCTGAGTTCCACCAATTTGGGAATGGGTGAGGCTGAAATGATGTGGCCTGGCAAGACTGCATTGATACTCACTGATCAGACTGCATTGATAGGTATTGCAGTCTATATGTCTCTGTGTGGGCAAAGTTCTTGTTGGTATACTGCTTTTGTAGCTATATATATATATATATATATATATATTTTACTAATAGCAATTTGGAATCCATAGAAAACAATGATATCAAGAAAGAGAAAAATTGACTCACAGTGTAGGATATTCAAAGAACAATGTCCTTGATTACTTTTTCATGCAGGACAAGGAAAGAGCTGTGTGCTTGATATGCCAGAATATAGTGTCTGTTCAAAGAATATAATTTGCATAAATACTATCAAACAACATAAAAATAAATATGATTGCTTGGTTAGGGAAGCCAGGAAAGATTAAATATTAAAACTGAAAAATACATTGACAGCTCAGTAAAATACTTTTGTGAAGCAGGTGCAGCTAAATATTTCATCACTGCGAGCAAGTTTCAAGTTGCCAAGCTAATAGCGTGCACTGGCACACCATTCATGGAGAGAGAACTTGTTAAAGAATGCCTTCTTTCTATTGCTCAAGAGATGTGTCCAGAGAAGGCCAATTTATTTAGTACATTGAGTCTTGTCAGGATCTAAAAATAAATGAAGAATTGAAGAAATGGGAGAAAATTTGCATCAGCATTTGCAAAACTCTGCAAAAATAACTTTCCCATTTTTCCCTTGGCACTCGAGGAAAGTAATGATGTTCACAATTCTGCACAACTTCTAATTATTATTCGGGGGGCGATTTTGAAGTCTCAGAAGAGCTTGATTCACTGCAAAGCATCAAAGGAACAACTATAGGAAAGGATATCTATGAAAGTTTGCCAAACTGTGAATGGTTTGGAGCAGGACTGGGCTAAACTAGCCAGTGTGACAACTGATGGTGCTCCTTGCATGGTGTGGTCTACGAAAGGGGTAATTTCTTGCAGTAACCAAGAGATGACAAACTAACCATTCTCATCCAATAGCCACACACTGCCTCCTCCACCAATAAGCGCTGTGTAGCAAGTCACTGAAGTGGTACTCTAATGAAAATTGTGGTATCTTGTGTTAATTTCATTAGAGGTAATGCACTAAACCACAGACAATTTCAGGAATTTCTGTCTGAGCTGTTGCCTATGAAGGTGTTCTGTACCACACAGAAGTCCATTGGCTGAGTCGAGAGTGAGTTTTGAAACATTTCTATGACTTAGATGCACTGATTACAGCTTTTCTGCTTTCACGAAACAAAGAAGTACCAGAGCTCAATGATGTAGAATGGAAATGGCACCTTGCCTTTCTGATAGGTGTAACAGAGTTATACAACAGTTTCAGTGTGCAATTTCAAGGAAAAGGGGAGCTCATCTGTGATATCCAATCACATGTGAAAGCATTTGACCTAAAATTAGGCCTCCTCATCAAGCAAGTGAAGGAGGAAAATTTCTGCCATCTCCCCACAACTCAAAATCTGATAGCGGAAAAACCATTGGTTGCATTTCCAAACAAAACACATGTAGATTCACTGGAAAAGTTGCAAAAGGAGTTTCAATTTAGATTTAAAGAGCTTCATCTCCATGAATAGGTCATACAGCTTTTCCGTAACCCATTTTCAATTGACATTGAAAATGTGGACACACTTTACCAAATGGAACTGGCTGAAAAGCAGAATTGTGACTCTCTGAAAGACGCATTCAAGTCAAGCAGCCTTCCTAATTTCTAAGCATCTCTCTCCTCTGAGACACGTCCTAATCTCAGGAACACGCACTCAAAATGGCAACCATCTTTAATAGCATTTATGATTGTGAACAGACTCCTTCCAGAATGTAACTTCTGAAATCTCCAACCAGATCTAGACTAGCTGATGCACATTTGCACCACTTGTTATGCCTAGCAGTTACAAATATGGAACCAGATATTGACCATCTCATTAGTCAAAAGTAGACCCCTAGCTCCCATTGAAATACTGTTGATATAACTTTACTTGTACTTCTTTTTAAATGTTGTATTTGTTCCCTTTTTTTAACTTCAAAATAAGATATGTGTAGTGTGCATGGGGATTTGTTCATACTATGTTTTAGTTTTTTTTTTTTTAAACTATAGTCCATCCTTCCAATGGTCTGAGGTTCAGTAGACTGGTCCCCTGTTTAAAATGTTTGAGGACCCCTGGTCCATATTATACTGTACCATACTATATCACGACACCACACTACACCATACTACACTACACTACGATATAACCTTGCTTTCCAATCACTGGACACTTTTATTTGCTTTCCATTTCTGATACAGTTACAACTTCTGCTTGTAAATAACTCTGCATCTGTTTGCTTTTACTAATTGCCATTGAGGTGACTCTAGCCCAGGGTCACCACATGATCTTCTATGTGTTCAAATCTTTAATTATTACTATTTCCTCTGCTACTAACTAGATACATCCTCAATATTTGAATTGGAATGGAGAATACCATTTCCTGAATTCTTTTTTTTTGCTCATACTCATAGAATTGGGCCATTTCTAGATTCACTCTCCTTGGACAGGTACTCAATTATGTTCACATCATTAATAGTAAAGTTTTTAAAAAATCAAGAAAATAACAAATACTAGTGAGGATGCTAAGCAACTGGAGCACTCATATATGATGGTGATGGTGGGACTGTAAATTGCTGCAACCTTTGTGGAAAGCAGTATTGTGCTTCATTGAACA
>PVJH01035599.1:0-19531 GCA_004026705.1 Nesogale talazaci
CAAAACTGCAGGGAGCAAATCAACTATCAGAGTGTGATACATTCATGCACATCAATAGTTAGACTAAGAAGACCTAAAAATTAGTCAGAGAGTCCAAAACTTGAATAACACAATTAATAAGTGGACCTATAGGGGTTAAAATAGAACACTACAGCACATTCATTTCAATCACACACAGACTATTTATGAAAATTGACCACATATGGGTCAAAAGGCACATAAAACAGGTCTTAACAAATTGGTATCTTTTATTAGTGTTAAATTTTAGGGGGGGAAGGAGGGATGAGAGTACAAAAGAAAATTCTAAATATTTCATAGGTTAAAAATCAGAAAATATGCTAAAGGCCTCCTGGATAAAAAGGAAGTGACTATAGAGATTAGAAAATATTTGGGGCTGAGCCCCGGTGGTGTAAGTGGTTGAGTGCGGGACTGCGACCCGCAGGCTTCGCAGTTCAAATCCAGTGCTGGCTCTCAGGAGCAGCGCTGGGTAGCTCTCACAACCACCAGAAGGCAGTGATGCCCTCCCCCCCCAAAAACAACAACAACAACAACAAACCTCAACTGGAAAGAAAGAAAATATTAAAAACTAAAATAATTTCGGGCTGAGCCCCGGTGGCATAGTGGTTTTGCGCGGAATTGCGGCCCACTGGGTTGGAGGTTCAAATCCAGCAGCGGCTCTCCAGGAGCAAAGCTTGGCCCCCTATTCCCACCACCAGAGGGCAGTGATGCTCCCCCCCCCAAAAAAAAAACAAAAAAAAAGAAAATATTTGAAACAGATGAGCTTTGGTGGCGCAGTGGTTGTGTTCGGGACTGCGGCCCACAGGATTGATGGTTCAAATCAAGCAGCAGCTCTCTAGGAGCAAGGCTGGGCTTCCTACTCCCACCAGGGTAGTGATGTGGGGGAAAAACAGAAAGAAAATATTTTAAACAAACAAGAACAAAGCACAGAGCATAAATTAGTATCTGCAGAGAACATTATAGCTTTAAAAGTGTGTACTTGAAAAGCAGAAAGGTTAAAGTTCAATTATTTAAGCATCTGTCTAGAGATAGGAAAAGCAAAACAATGACACTAATTAATGAATATAAGCAATGATGAGATTCTGTCAGTTCACACAAATCCCTAATTTTTTGTTGAGTTTGCCAAAATAGTTGCTAAAGTGGCACTTGTAATCAGGGCAGTTGCCTAATGTGGAAATCACAAATTTACATTCCTTATTCTTTTTTAGCATTCATCTGAGAAACAGCATATTCTCTAAGCCTCTATATTAATGTTCATTCCATCCACAGGGGTAAAAATTAGACATAACAATGCTTATAATACTGATTTACTTATTTCATAAAGCTCATTATAGTCTACATTTTTATTCTCTTGTGTTTGTTACTTCAGTAAGCAAACATAAAACATAAAGGAAAAAATCCCAAATGACCACCGGGTGACACACTGTCATTCTTTTCAGCTTGTGTGATACCCCCAAGTTCCCATGATAATAAATCAATTATTCCCATGAGAATAAAGCAATTCCTGAAAGTGTTCAAAAGCTAAAAGTATTGTCAGAGTGATTGCTCTAAGTTCAGCACAAATGGAAAGGGATTTTTCATAGATGAACAGTATATGTTCAGAGTAGAGAAGTTGCCTATTTCTAATATAAAAAATAAAATGACTATTGTCTAATTGACCTACATCTAAAGGAAGGGGATTGTGTTAGTCCCGATAGACTAAAGAAACAAATCCAGGGAGAGATTCATATGTATATAAGAAAGAGCTTTGTATATACCAGCAATTGTATATTGAGAAAACATCCCAGACCAGTCCAGATCAAGCCCACAAGTCCAACATTAGCCAGGAATGTCTCACAGGGAGTGAGTGTGTCTCACCTCCAGTGAGCTATTTATCTCCATGGCACCTCTAAATGAGGCCATCAAGCTGTGACCTGAATGACAGGCTGAACTCCACCCCTTCACGCTTAACTCTCCCATTGACAACAGATTATGTAACTACTACAGGGGTCCTAGGCCTACACTGAAAAGTTGGTTAAGGATAAAGAACACAACCGATGATGCTCGGCTCAAAGTGAAGAATATTATAACTGAAGACACCACTCAAGAAGCAAAATAGAAATATCTTAAGTATCAGTTGTGTTGCTTTTGGTCAGGCTTTATTTAAATTATTTTCATTAATATTTTAAAACTTTTTCTTATAGCAATCTGGTTTTGTGTACCTGGCTTATTGTTTTTATTTAAAGTATTAGCTGCATTAAATCACAAACTACTTTACAGTAGATCATGTTGAAATACTTAAAATGGTCATTAGGGCAGCAAACCCATTGTTATTGATTTAATACCACCCCTGAACATAATCTAGGAGGTCTTGGTGGTGTAGAGGTTATGAGTAGAACTGCTAACCACAAGGTTCAAAGCCAACAACCTCTACTTGGGAGAACTATTTATGACCTTATTTATAATCCTGTAAGGAGTTACAGTCTCAGAAACCCTCAGAGACAGTTCTACCCTGACCTGCAGAGTTACCATGACTTTCCATAGACTTGATGGCAGTGAGTTAGTTTTTTATTTGAGGCAGAAAAATTAATAAAAATCCACAAATCTCCGTATAGATTGATTTTAAAGGGGAAAAAGATCACATAAAAGAAAATTAGGTGTGATGGGAGTTGTACGAGTCCCCAATAAAATGATTCATTAAAAATTTTAAAAAAGAGGGCTGAGCTCCGGTGGCGTCGTGGTTGTGCGCAGGACTGCGGCACACTAGGACGGAGGTTCAATTCCAGCAGTGGGACTGGGCCTCCTACTCCCACCACCGGGGAGCAGTGATGCCCCAAAAAAAAATTTTTTTTTAAAGAGAAAATTAGAAAGAACACATAAAGGAATATTGGGTGTTTTTAAATAAAGACATTACAAAGTCTCAAAAGGGAGAGGATGTGATGGGTAAATTTATGTCAATAAAATTAAGAGCATATATTATATGACACAATTCTTGAAAGGGAGAACATCTCTCTGTGTTTACAAGAAGAAGAAATACAGAGTGTTCTGTGGCTATTCAAAATATAACCAGCCAATAAAAATTTTTCCAGAAACACACACACACACACACACACACACACCCCAAAACATCGGACCCAGTTGGTGCCCTCACACATTAAAAAAGAATGTAGTTTCATTCTTTTTTTGTTTGTTGATTTTTTGGGCACCACTGCTCTCTGGTGGTGGGAGTAGGAGGCTCAACCCCACTGCTGGAATTGAACCTCCATCCCAGTGGGCCGCAGTCCCATGCACAACCTCTATGCCACCGGGGCTCAGCCCTATAGTTTCATTCTTGTTTTGCTTTTTTTTTTTTTTTTGGGGGGGGGGCATCACTGCTCTCCGGTGGTGGGAGTAGGAGGCCCAACCCCACTGCTGGAATTGAACCTCGGTCCCAGTGGGCCGCAGTCCTGCGCACAACCACTACGCCACCAGGGCTCAGCCCTATAGTTTCATTCTTAACCAAAATATCCCTGAATATAGAAAAAGAGTATACTCCTCAACTTCTGGATATACCTAGCCTGGATTTCATAAGAGGGTAGCATAACTATGGTACACAAACCTGACAAAGAAATTAAGAAAAATCTTATGCACATGCCACTGTGGTTAAATGCCACCCTGTTGGTTCCAGCCCATATGTACAACAGAGTTAAACACAGCCCAGTCTTAAGCCATTCTCACAATTAAAGCCAATTTATTAAAAGATCATTTTACAGGGGGCTCTTACAACTCTTATAACAACCTATACATCAAATGTATCAAGCATATTTGTACATATGTTGCCATCATTCTTTTCTAGCTATGTACTTTTTATGGAGCCCTTGATTTCAGCTCCCTCCCCCCACCCCACCGCCCCATGGTCCCTTGATATTATTTCCATATCTTAAACTGTCTCCTTCCTCCCTTCCCACATGATTTCTGTTATTCGTGCCCCTTTTGGGGTGGGGGTGATGTGTCGATCCTTGCAAGTGGTTCTTCCTTCTCCCCACCCCCTCTCCCCCACTTTTGGCTATCCTTCTGCTAAGGCTATTCCCATTCCCGTTCCTGGATTCTGCATCTCACAGTTGCCTTTATGTTCAAGACCACCACTGCAGCCACTGTGTCCATCCACTCTGCGGAGGGTCTTCTTTTTCACTCCCTTTGACTTTACCAACATACGCTCCTCTTCCAAGGCCTAGTCTCTCCTGATAACATATCCAAAGTCTGCTTGATGAACTCCCACCCCCTGACTTGCTAAGGAGCACTCTGGCTGTCCTTTCAAGACAAATGTGTGTGTTCTTTGGGCAGCCTGTTGTCCTTTCCATATTCTTGGCCAGCACCATAATTCAAACAATCAATTCTTCTTTGGTCTTCCCTCGTCAATGTTCAGCTTTCACATGGGCGTGAGGCATTTGAAAACACCATGGCTTGGGGTAGGTGCGCCTTGGTCTTCAATGTCCTGTCCTTGCTTGTCAGCCCTTGAAAGAAGCCTCGTGCAGCAGATTCACCCCATGTGGTGCATGCTTTGACCTTTTGCCTGCTGCCTTAATCATGGATGCAAGAAAGATTAAATCCTTCACAAGTCCAAGCTTTTCTCTAGTCACCATTGGGGCGATTGTGAGGCTATTGGGTCTCTTCACACGATTCTCATCCATACTGAAGGCTACAATCCTCACTCATATATGTAACCCTGATTCATACTTCATTGAAAAAAAAGTGGGGTTTTTTTTTCAGACAAATAAATGTAATCATTTTGAAAAAGATACTGCAGTGTGGATAACTATTGTCCACCTCAAGAATAAAATGTTGGGGCTGAGCCCCAGTGGCGTAGTGGTTGTGCGCGGGACTGCGGCCCACTGGGATGGAGGTTCAATTCCAGCAGTGGGGCTGGGCCTCCTACTCCCACCACTGGAGAGCAGTGATGCCCCCCCCACCCCAAAAAAAAAAAAAAGAATAAAATGTTGGCTGAGCCCTGGTGGCGTAGTGGTTGTGTGCAGAACTGCAGCCCACAGGGTTGACAGTTCAAATCCAGCAGCAGCTCTCCAGAAGCAAGGCTGGGCTTCCTACTGCCACCAGGGCAGTGAAGCCACACACACACACACACACACACACTCAAAAAAAAGAATAAAATGTTGATCTAAAATTTAAAAACTAGCCGATCTAATTCAAAACCACCAGATTAAGGAAATGAGAAATATCCTATCACGCCAGGAAGATGCAGAGATGATAAATCTTTTTTTAGTTTTTTAGGCATCCCTGCCCTCTGGTGGTGGGAGTAGGAGACCCAGCCTTTGCTCCTGTGGAGCTGGAATTGAACCTCCATCCCAATGGGCCGCAGTCCTGCACACAACCTCTACGCCACCGAGGTTCAGCCCCTGAAGGTGATAAAATTTAACATCAATTCCTAAATAAAGATCATAAGGCTCATAATCGAAGGGAACTTCCTTATTGTAATAAAGATTATCTTTGAAAATCTTAGAGCAAACATCAACGATGAGGTGAAGTTCTGCAATCATTCCCTTTGAAATCTGTAACACAACAAAGACGAGCATTATTACTACTGTTTAATATTGCTTTTGCTTTGGATATCTTCGTCAGCCTAGTGAAGCAAGAAATTATACTACCAAGATCTTTAACAGAAAACAATTTCATTGGCATATAATTCACATATCACACAATTCAATCGTTCATTCACATCCTGAAGAATTGTACAACCATCACCGCAATCAATTTTAGAACATTTTCTTGATTCTTGTATTCATCATTATTAGCTCCCCACATCTCCTTAACCTCCTTTGCCATACCCCTAAGAAAAGACAGTTTATAAATTAGATGCCAATTCAACAGTTCATACAAACACACATTGTTCCATGACATTTGTTAGAATCTCATGATGTGTTAAGTCCTCCCCTCATGTCCACTCCATCCATCCTGCCCAGTTCCATCCACACCTCACACCCCTGCCCCTGCTTGCCTTCTCGTCTTAGCTTTTGAATAAATGTTGATCATTTGATCTCCTGCAGTTGATTGTTTAATAGGACACATTCCCCACAGGTGTGATTGTTTTCTTTTATGACTCCATTCATTAGTTGGCTGAAGGGTAACCTTAGGAGGGTCTCAAGCCAAGGTTAAAGGGGTGCTAAAGAGGATAGTCTCAGGGATTCTTCTGCTCTTTATTTGATTTTGCATTTCATTTTTCATTCATTCTAATTAGAACCTTCTTTTTTTTGGGGGGGGGGCAATATCACTGCCCTCAGGTAGTAGGAGTAGGAGGCCCAGCCTTTGCTCCGTGGAGCTGGAATCGAACCTCCATCCCAGTGGGCCACAGTCCCGCGCACAACCACTACGCCACAGGGGCTCAGCCCTAGAACCCTCTATAGACAAGAACAGTCCATAGCAGTAAATGGGTCTCAGTCTAGAAGAAACTGTTGCTTAGTTCTGTGAACTAATTGAACAATAGGATATATGCAGAAGTCCCAATTAATAAAAATGTTTTAAAAGTTGTCATGGAACCTGAGACTTAACAAATAATAATAATACAGGAAAGAAGGTGAAAGTGGATGTCAGAAGAGACTCTGAAACTTGCTCTTAATCGTAGAATAGCTAAGGCACATGGGAAAATGCTGAAGTCAAAGAGTTGAAAAGAAATTTTCCAAGGGTAGATCCAGTAGGCAAAGTTAAATATTATAATCAAATGTACAAGGACTTAGAATTAGAAAATCAAAAATGAAGAACAAACTTAGCATATCTTAACTGAGGCAACTGAAGAAAAATATCAAGCCTCAAGTTGCAAGATTGAAAGATTCTATGGGCAAAATATTGAATTATGTAGGAAGTATCAAAAGGAAATAGAAAGAATCCAAAGTCCCTGTACCAAAAAGAAATAGTCTTTAGATGCACCATGGCTTTGGTAGCAACAGCTCTTCTAGCTGTATCTAAGCCACTCTGACCCCCCTCCCCCCAGGACGGCTGCAGTCAGCTCATCTGCGCTTCAAGTGCTACCGAAAGGCCATGATTAAAAATATCGCTAGGTCGGGGTAGATGCAACTACTCCATGGGGTGTGCTACTCAGGCACTGGAGAAATACAATAGAGAAGATATTGTGGCCCACATCACAGAGGAGTTTGAACATGAAGTACAATCCCACGTGGCACTGGATTGTGGGCAGAAAGTGGTAGCTATGTGACACATGAAACTAAGCACTTCATCTACTTCTACCTGGGCAAGTGCCCTTCCTTCTGTTCAACTCTGGTTGAAGCATGGATTGTGCCCACATAGTGATCCATCCAAAACCAAGGACTGCCACCTAAATTCTAAATACCACAGACTGGACTCTTCAGTCTTGTTAAGGGAACACCTCCATCTTTGAACCTTTATTGAGTTGTTTGGTACCGGACCTCCTCTGTACTCATTTGTTATGGTTATAAATCAATTACCAAAATGGAAAGCAAAAAAGAGAAAGAAATGGTCTCTATCCCACCATTTCAGGAAGTAGCATATGAGCGACAACCAGCGGTGCTGACTGAAGAAGGTCAAGTTGGACTGAAAGCATTAGCCAAAAAACAAGCCTCCAGGAACTGGTGGAATACCAGTTGAAACGCGTGTTAGTCCAGGTAGACTAGAAACAAATCCATAGAAACTCTTATGTGCATAAGAAAGAGCTTGATATACAATAGCAACTCTACATCAAGAAAATATCCCAACCCAGTCCAGTCCAAGGACATAAGTCCAATATTAGCCCATATGTCAGACAACAATCTATAATGTCCTCTCCAGACTCATGAAACACATGCAATGATGTTGAATGCAGAAACACACTTCAGTGGGTGTAAAGTCAGTGGTTGTAGAAGCATCTCAGCACTGGGAATAGTCTCCGTGTGGCTTCTTGAGGTTCAGGTTTCTGGTGACCTCAGGGAAGGTCCATGTGGCTTCTCCTCAAGGATGTCTCCCAGGGAGCCAGCCTTGTCAGTCCAGTGTCTCCAAGGGAGTGAACAGAGAGAGACAGTGCTTCCAAGAAGGAAGTACCAGATTTCCAAGAATTCTCAGAGGAGAAGGCCATGCCCACAGAGAGCTCTCCTTGCCTATCTCCAGATTGACGGACTAGACGCCACCTCTTTACTCTTCATCCTCAAATTGACTTCAGATTGGGTGACTGCCACCAAGTTGGTGAAGCACTGGAAGCACTGACTTGTCTGGCCCAGGAAACTTGAAAGACGGCTAGTTTGCCAACTGCCTAAAGAGATGTGTACCCATTCCAAAGAAAGGTGACCCAGTAGAATGCTCAAAATATAGAATGACGTTTTTTTTCCTTCAGCCCCCCTAGAATGATATTATTGATACCATGTGCAAGTAAACTTTCGCTGAACATCATCCAACAATGGTTGCAGCAGTACATTGACCGTGAGCTGCTAGAGGTTCAGACCAGATCCAGAAGAGGACACAGAACAAGGGATGTCATTGCTGATGTCAGATGGATGTTTACCTGTGTTTTATTGAGTAAGCAAATGCATTTGACTATGTGGATTATCGCGAACTAGAGTGAGCCTTGAGAAGAATGGGAATTCCACACTGTAGAAGTTGTTGTATTTGAGAATGGTCTGTTCTGTATATTTTTTCCAAAATTGAGAAAAAAATTTTTGCATGACTAACAATGAGTACTGGCAAAAAGAAAATGTTCTAAAATTAACTGTGGTGGGCTGAGCCCCAGAGGAGTAGTGGTTGTGCGCGGGACTGCGGCCCACTGGGATGGAGGTTCAATTCCAGCAGTGGGGCTGGGCCTCCTACTCCCACCACCGTAGAGCAGTGATGCCCAAAAAACAAAACAAAAACAAAAAAAAATTAACTGTGGTAAAAATTTTACAATTATTCTTGATATGGTTGAATTATTGACTTGTGTGATGTGTGGGTCAAGTGCAAATAAATTTTTAAAAGAGAAATAGTGGAAATTTCAGAACACTCCATTTTGCCCATACAGAATTTGTACATGGATCGAGAGGCAGTTGCATGGGCAGAACTAGGGAGTACAGCATGCTTTAACATGAGGAAGAGCGCAGGCAAGGGTTGTGGCTTCTTACCATATGTATCCAATCTGTATGCTGAACAAATTATCCAAGATGCTGAAATTTGTGAAGAAAAGCATGGCACCAGGATTGGAGAAACAATTATTCACAAGCCGTGATATGCAGATGACGCAACCTTGCTTGCTGAAAGTGAGGAGGAATTGAGGCACTTGTGGATGAAAACCTAAGACTGAAGCTTTCGGTATGGATTACAATTCAATATCACAAAGACCAAAGTCTGAACTGAACTGAACTGAACCAGTAGGCAACATCGTGATAAATGGAGAAAAGGCTGAGGTCAAGGATTTTGTCTTGCTTGGCTTCATGGTCAATGCTCACAGAAACAACAGTCAGGAGATCACAAGACAAGTTTCATTTGGTAAGATCTGTTGCATAAGACCTCTTTGGAGTATTGAAAAGCAAGGATGCTACAGTGAGGACTAAGGTACGCTTTATCTAAGCCATTGTATTTTCCATTGTCACATAAGCCTGTGAAAGTGGGAGATTGACTGAAGGAGACTTGATGCATCTTCATGGTGGTGCTGGTGGAGAATACTGAAAGTACCATGGACAGACAAAAGGATAAAACCATTTTCTCTAGAAGAAATATGGCCAGAGTACTCTTTAGAGATAAGTATGCTAAGACTTAGTCTTACAAACTTTGGACATGTCTTTAGGAGAGACCAGTCCTTGGAGGAAAGCATCATGCTTGGTAAAGGGGAGAGGCAGTGGGAGAAAGGCCCTCTGTGAGATGGATTGATACAGTGCCTGCCACCATGGGCTTAAGCACAGGCATGATTGTGAGGATGGCAGAGGACTGGGCAGTGTTCCCTTCTGTTGTGCATACTGTTGCTATGAGTCACATCTAATAGCAACAACATAAAAAATATTACTGCAAAACCCTAGATACCTTGATTCAACAAAAAACATCAAAATGTGAAAGTCTAATTTCTTCACACACTCTCCATCTGGGTTTACACATTTTGGAAGCTGGTAGCTTTAACTTTCTAACCTTCCCCAGGGGATTCTATGCTCCTCAGTTTGCACTTTGTCATCCTTTCAAATGACTCAAAAATTCAAATTCTTTGAGTTTTGGAAATAAAAAATCTGAAAAGACAGGATTCGGACTGGAGTGTGAAATGGGTAAGGTTTCCCATTGGAACTCTGATGGGAGAGGTTTTATTGCTCCATAGATTGATGTGATGGTCATAATACTGCAGTGGATCTTTCCTGATCTTTTTCTCACCAACTCAGTTCCCGATTTTCTTAACATTCATCATTAGCTCCTATGATTGTTCTGTGTCCTTTGAGAAACTGATTAAGATTATACCTTTGTAATACCACAAATCGGTCACCAAATCTTCTTTTTTTAAAAAAAAATCATTTTATTGGGGGCTCATACAACTCATCATAATACATACATACATACATTGTGTCAACCACATTTGTACATTTTTTGCCCTCATCATTCTCAAAACATTTGCTTTCAACTTGAGCCCTTCATATCAGCTCCTCATTTCCCCTCTCTCCCTAACCCTCCCTCCCCACTGGTAATTTATAGATCATTGTTTTTCCATGTCTTACACTGACCAATTCTCCCCTCACCCACTTTTCTAATCCAGGGAGGGGATTATATGTAGATCCTTGCAAGCAGTTCCCCCTTTCTAGCCTACCTACCCTCCATCCTCCAGAATCACTGATTCAGAAGGGTTCATCTGTCCTGGATTCCCCGTGTTTCCAGTTCCTATCTGTACCATTGCACATCTTCTGGTCTAGCCGGATTTGTAAGGCAGAATTGGGATCATGATAGTGGGGGGTGGGGTGAGGAAGAATTTAGGAACTAGAGGAAAGCTGTGTGCTTCATATAGGCCTACATTGCACCCTGACTGGCTCATCTCCTCCTGCGTCCCTTCTGTTAGGAGGTGTTCCATTGGCTACAAAAGGCTTTTGGGTCCCCACTCTACACTCCCCCTCATTCACAATGATATGTCTTTTTGTTCTTTGATCCCTGATCTCTTCGACATCTCATGACCACACAGGCTGGTGTGCTTCTTCCATGTGGGCTTTGTTGTTTCTGCACCACACCTTCTGAACGAACTTTTCTGTCTTCTGACTTAGAAGATAACCTCAGAGTCTTTGTTTTCATCCAGTCTTTCTTTGAAGGTACAAGACTAAGTGTTTTGCTGAAAGAACTTATCTATAGTCATCTACCTACCTATTGCAGAGGCATGGTTAGAGAAGCACACAACATGTGTGCTTATATGAGCTGGAATCCTAACAGCAATGCTTTTTTTCTTACTTACCCTTTTAGCCTTCCCACTTCCATATAGCACAAGTATGTATCTATACAGCCATATTTTATCTTTGCTTGTTGTTGCTTTTCTTATTGCAAGACTGTTTATTTATTTTAATTATTTATATCAAATAATTATTCTTGCATACTTCTAAGTGTTTTCATATACTTTGGTCCAGTTGTGTTGACTTCCCTCATCTTGTGTATTGCCTCTCTCATCATAAGAATCACCATGTGGGGCTGAGCCCCTGTGGCGTAGTGGTTGTGCGCGGGACTGTGGCCCACTGGGACAGAGGTTCAATTCCAGTGGGGCTGGGCCTCCTACTCCCACCACCGGAGAGCAGTGATGCAAAAAAAAAAAAAAAAAGAATCCCCATGTGTCTACTCTTTAGTTCAGCGGTTTTCAACCTGTGGGCTGCAATGCCTTTGGGGGTCAAATGATCCTTCCACAGGGATCTCATGATTCATAACAATAGCAAAATTACAGTTATAAAGTAGCAAAAAAAAAATTTTATGGTTGGAGGGTCACCACAACATGAGGAACTGTGTCAAAGTGGCATGGCATTAGGAAGGTTGAGAACCACTGCTTGAGTGAGTCCCCTCCCTTGTGTTTCTATCTAGGCTCACCATCAAAGACGGGTGCTTTCTGTGTTCATGCAATATGTTTATGACTTTTCATAAAAGTGATACCATGCCAAGAGTTGCCCTTTTGTATTTGACTTATTATATTCAATCTAATATCCACATTCATGATCCATCCACAATATGTGTCATGAACTCATCATTATTCTTTATTGTTGAATAGGATCCACCGTCTATGCCATAATTTATCAGTTAATGAGAACTTAGGATGTTCCATCTATTTGCCATTGTGAATAGTTCTGTAATGAATATGGGGTATATATGTATATTCCCATTATCATTCTATATTTCCAGGATATATATGCTTCAGAGTGGATGTGTTTGTTTCAGTTGCCAAGAGAAAATTCCTAGATATATTTATAATCATGATCAAGAAAACATCCCACTGCACCCAGACCAAGCCCAGAGATTTGATATTAGCCTATAAGTCTGATATTAGCCCCTGAATTCTCTTCAGACTCATACAGCACAGGCAATGATGCTGAATGCAGGAAGATTACAGGCTGGTATGTGGAAAGTCCAGTGACTTTAGTGGCAGTGGATGCATAGCCAGAGCTCAGGGTGCCATCCAGCGTGGCTCCATGTGATACGCCACCAGGGCTCAGCCCCATGATTTGTCAATAGGAATGTGAAGCAAAGAGAGAGTTCCCAAAATCTGCATGAGAAAGCCATGCCCACAGGAAGGATTAGACTGTGACCTAATTGATAGGCTAACTCCACGCTTTCATTCTTATTTATCAAGTTGACATGAAGTTGTGTACCTACAACAGTGAACTTGCTAGGTCAAAAGGTATCTATTTCTAATTTTCTGTTTGTTTGTTTTTTTTTGGGGGGGGGGGGCCATCACTGCTCTCCGGTGGTGGGAGTAGGAGGCCCAGCCCCACTGCTGGAATTGAACCTCCGTCTAAGAGGGCCGCAGTCCCACAACCACTATGCCACCGGGACTCAACCCCTGTTTGTTTGGTTTTTAAGGACATATCAGATTATTTTCCATAGCCATCGTACAATTTTACAATTCCGCCAGAAGTTTTAAGAGTTTCAGTCTCCTGACACCTTCACTGTTGTTAAGTACCACCAAGTCAGCTCTGCCCCATAGTGACTCAATGCACAACAGAACCAAACATGGTACTGTCCTGTGCCATCTTCACCGTAACGCTCCTGCCTGAGCTCCATGATGAAACCACTGTGTCAAACCACGCTGTAGAGGAGCTTCCCCTCTTTCACTGTCCCTCCACTTTACCAAACAGTGTCCTTCTCTAGGGACTGGTCTCTGACACTGGCTTTTTTTTTTTTTTTTCTGATACTGCTGCGGGTTTGAACCACAGACCTTGAGGATCAAGGCCCAATGTATAACCACCACACTACTAGAGCTCTTGACACTTGCTTTTTTTTTGGGGGGGGGGGGGAGGGTGGCACATCACTGCCCTCTGGTGATGATGGGAGCTGCCCAGCGCTGCTCCTGAGAGCCGCCGCTGGTTTTGAACCGCCAAGCCCGCAGGTCGCAGTCCCGCACTCAACCACTTACACCACCGGGGCTCATCCCCCTGACACTTGCTTTTAAGGAGAACTGTGCCCTTACTTCTTCAAACATAGATCGGTTTGTCCTAATAGCAGTCCTTGGTCCTTGTAATATTTTTCTCCAGCACCACAATTCTTCCGGCTTCCTTAGTCCACCTCTCCCATGCAAATGAAGCAGTTGTCTGAACAGAACACAGGCATAATAAATCATTTCAAATTGGGAAATTGCTTCACCATACTCGTTCAAACTATGTGCTGAGCAAATCATCAGAGAAGCTGGATTATATACAAGTTCACTGTTATTTCTAATCAGTCCCATTGTTCTAGAGGATAGAGGTTACGTCATTTTACTTTTGATTTAGATCTCTCTACAGAGCCCTCATGTCACAATGGGTTAAACCTGGGGCTGCTAACTACAAGGTCCACAGTTTGAAACTATCAGTTTGTCTAAAGAAGATAGATAAAACTTTGTGCTTTACGGTCTTGGAAACTCACTGGTGCAGTTATATTTTGTCCAAAGAGATCACAGTGAGTCAGAAGATGTCAATGAGTGAGTGAGTGAGTGAGTGAGTGAATCAATAATTTTCTTTTTTTTTTTTGCTTTGTGGACCTCACTGCCCTCTGGTGGTGGGAGTAGGAGGCCCTGCCTTGCTGCTGGATTTGAACCTCTAACCCAGTGGGCCACAGTTCCACTAAGCCACCAGGGCTCAGCCCAGAGTGAATCAATAATTTTCATTTGCATTTCTGTATATGTTTGTCAGCTGCTTAAATATTCTCTTTAGTCAAGTGTCTATTCATGTCCTTTGTCCACTTTTTAAAATTGAGTTGTTTGGTTTTTTGTTGCTCAATTGTGGAAGCTTTCTCTGTATTTTGTAGGATAGGCCATTGTGGGATACATATTACCTTGCCATCCTAGAAGACCCTATTGTAAAGTCCTGTCACTTTATGAATGACACAAGGATTTTTTTCCCCTGTGTGTGTTAAATTGGATGTCAACTTGGTGCATTGGTTAAGACACTGTGCTCTCCCTGATAAGGTCTAACATAATGCGATCAATTTCATAAACGGATCTGCTATGAGCAGCCAGTCAGTATGACATGAGGGCAGGCTGGAATTCCCTTACTCGGATCGTAGTCCCGACACGATCAAGGTCAAGGAACTTTCTTTGGAGGTGTTGGCTCTTTCCGACACACGTGGATAATAACACAAGGGGGTGGGAAAAGGAGCAGTGCTTGTTTCCTTCGCGGAGTCACTTGTCTTTGCTTCTAGTCTCCTCCGATTCTGAGAGACACGTGTCTTTCTCCGATGGAGGACAGGGCTATTTCCTCACCGATGCATCTATACAAGAGTGGTCAGCATTCTGAGACACTGTGCCAAGAGATATAAACAAACAAACATACAAACAAGCCCACTGCTGCGGACTCCATTACAACTCACGGTGAGCCTCTGGGACAGAGTAGAAGGAATCCAGTTTACAGCTTCCAAGGCTGGAAAACTTCACAGAAGACTGTTGGGTCTTCATCTTGATGAGCAGCTGGTGAGTTTGAACCACTGATCTCTCACTAAGCAACCCTGTGCTTAAGACACTGCAAACATCAGACACTGAAACATTTCAAATGTTTCAAATGTTTCACCAGGGCTCCTTCCAAAATATATGAGCACTCGTAATTGCTGGAGGAGCCCTGGTAATGTGGCACTGATATGTTGGGCTGTTCATCACAAGGTAAGCAGTTTGAATCTACCAGGGGTTCTGTGAAGGACAGAGCACACTTTCTGAGCGTTACCATCTCAGAAATCCACAGGACCAGTTCTACCCTGACCTTTAGGGTGGTTCAGAGTTGGAATGAATCCAACAGCAGTGAGTGAGTGAGCGAGGGAGTGTAGTTCTTAGAGATGACCCCATGGTAACAAGAAAAAAGGCTGCCCCATGCAAGGAAGGGACTGAAGGTTCCCCCCAGGAGGCAGAAGATCAGTCTTCTCACTTTGATTCCTGACGCATTTGTGATAATTACACATCATAGCTGTGATTATCAGGGAGCTCTGCCATTTTTATGCCCCATGGAACTACCTTCTCTCATATATTTACATAGACATAGGTGTATATGTATGTGTGAATTCTTCCCCCTGCCCCGCGATGTGTGTGAATTTTTATCCAGCTGTCAAATGTTTCAATCAGCTGAAATCCCTCCCTGGACAAAACCCATTAAAGATGACACTGCTATTATAAAGGGAATATTTGTTAAAAAGGAGCCAATGCAGGGTCAGAGCATCAGCCTGGCAGAAAGAGGCTGGTGTTCAAGTATGAGTTCTGATATGAACATCACATTGGTCACTTAACCCCCGTAATCCCCGCTACACAAAGGAAAGTCAATAATGGGTGACTCTTACAGGATTGATGTGTTACCATGTTTAGCTATCAGTTTTGCAACCATATTTCATGCGTTTCCTTGTGCTGTCTTTCTTTTTGAGCTTCATTCCTTTATTTTATTTCTTTAATGTACCTATTATGGTCTATCCAACACCTAGGGTACAGCTGGGACCTGGTACGTGCTCTGCCAAGCAAATATATGAATGAAGGAATGACCTTGAATCTGTTGGAACTCTCCATCATAGGACAGTTGGGGTCTCTGCCAACTCTTTACAATTTGAGTAACAGGAGAGTTACTGCCTTCAGAAAATCGTATGGCTTCTCCCCCACCCCCTTTGAGAGGACCATTGCTGAAGGAGCAGCAGTTGAAATGAAATTCAATCATGATTTTGGACCAGAACAAAACCACAAAAGGCATCTCCATGTACCTTCCTATATCCACAGGAAGGTTATGTCTTCTTTCCAAGAAGCTGAGATCAAAATCCAAGATTCAGTCCATGCCCATCCATAAGGATGATGAAGTTCAGGTTGGGCAAGGACACCACAAAGGCCAACAATTGGCAAAGTAGGTGGGGTTTACAGGAAAAACCATGTCAAATACAGTGAATGGGGGCAGTGAGAGAAAACCAATGGCCCAACTGCCCATGGGGGCATTTGCCATAGCAAGGTGGGTATTGTAAGGCTGAAATTGGACAAAAACCCACCAAAGGATCGTCGAACAGACAGCCAAATCTTGCCAAGTAGAGGGAGAATCACTTGAGAAGATACAAGAATAAAATAGTCTTGTACACCAAATGGGTGCATAAGCAAAAGTAGTGAAGAAAGCAGATGGTACCTGGCTACCAAAAGTTATAGCATCTGGGCTCTTAAAGACTTGAAGGTAAACAAGCAGCCATCTAGCAGGGAAGCAAGAAATCCCACATGGAAAAAGCTCACCAGCCTGTGTGATCAATAGGATCATTTATCAGGCATCAAAGAACAAAAAATCATATCATTGTGAAAGAGAGGGTGTGTGGAGGGGAGACCCAAAGCCCATCTGAAGGCAACTGGGCATCCCCTTACAGAAGGGTCTTGGGGAGAAGACAATCCAGTCATGGTGCAGTGTTGGAACGATGAAACATACAACTTTCCTCTAGTTCTTGTGTTTCCTCACCCCCACTATCATATTTCCAATACTGCCTTACAAATCAGGCTAGACCAGAAGATGTGCACTGTTACAGATAGGAACTGGAAACACAGGGAATCCAGGACAGATGATCCCTTCAAGACCAGTGCTGAGAGTGATGATACTGGGAGGGTGTAGGGAGGGTAGGGTAGAAAGAGGGAACTGATTACAAGGATCTTCATATAACCTCCTCCCTGGGGAATGGACAACAGAAAAGTGGGTGATAGGAGATGTCAGATAGTGTAAGATATGATGAAATAATAATTTATAAATTATCAAGGGGTCATGAGGGAGGGAAAACCAGGGAGGGAAGGGGAAAAAATAGGAGCTGATACCAAGGGCTCAAGTAGGAAGCAATTGCTTTGAGAATGAGGAGGGCAACAAACACTTGTACAAATGTGTTTGACACAATGGATGGATGGATGAATTGTGATAAGAGTTGTACAAATCCCCAATAAAAAATTTTGTACATAATTTCCATTAAAACAGGCAAAATAGTGTGGGATAAGAAAAGAAGAGAAAATCTTATGCACCCAAACTTTATGGACATTGACAGCTGAACGAATCCAGCAAGGATTCAACAGGAAGCTCATGGCACCCTCAACATGGACTGCTTGAGAGCCTACCAAAAGAGGTGTTTGCAGTGTGGGCTGGGTTTCAGAAGAGCACTACAGGATGATGCAGTGGTGACTTGCAGTGTGGAAGAGCCTTTCAAAGGACGAGGCTCCAGGGAAAGAGGAGGCAGCAGAGAATGGAAGCCAGAAGGGAGAGTTGGGTGGTGAAGCCTGCCTTTAGCAGAGCTTGAACCAGGGAAGGCAGAATCCCAACCTCATTTCCCACGCACCCAGATCCCTAGAGGAGCACAGGTATTCCAGAAAAAGATAATGGAATGATAACATTTTCCTCCTCCAGGCCAATTGAAGGGCCAGAAATAAATATTTTTGAGAATGAAAACCATGACTGGAGAGTATTTAAAGGGGAATGTACTCTTAGGGAAGGGAGTTGCAGACCACATCAGTGGAGGGAAGGGCAGTCCCTTTCAAGAGAACCTCTGACGTGGGTCCCCAAACACACAGAGAAACTGTGGGCCATTGTGGAACACTTAGTCTGTGTTGAGACTATCTTCCTGATTTCAGCTGACCCAGATTCCAACTCACAGCCTCTTTTTTTTTTTTTTAACAAATCATTTTATTGGGGGTTCATACGACTCCTATCATGGTCTCTATATGTGTGAATTGTATGCAGACCACATTTGCACATTTGCTGCCATCATCATCCTCGAAACATTCTCCTTCTACTTAGACCCCCGGTATCAGCTTCCCATATTTCCTCTCTCATCCCTCCCCCTCCCCAATAAACCCTTAATAATTTACAAGGTGTCATTATTTTGTCATATCGTATACTGTCCAATGCATTTCTTCACCCACTTGCCAGTTATCTATACACCAGGGAGGAGGTTATATGTAGATCCCTGCAATTGGTTCCCTCTTTCTACTCCACCTTCCCTCCACCCTCCCAGTATCACCACTCTCACACTGGTTCACAGGCTTCTTATAAGATAGCTCTCAATAATTTCATCAGGTGGACAATTAAAAAAAAAAAAGCATCGGCCCGAGCCCCGGTGGCATAGTGGTTGTGCGCGGGACTGCAGCCCACTGGGACGGAGGTTCAATTCCAGCTCCACGGAGCAAAGGCTGGGCCTCCTACTCCCACCACCTGAGGGCAGTGATCCCCCCCGCCAAAAAAAAAAAGCATGGACTCCTTTTGGATTCATCATCTAGCTGTGGGTCTGTCTCTGGACTAACCATGTCCCTTACATGCTCGCACTCCCAGACAATGAAGGGGCATCTCATGTGGGCAGCCTGCTTGCCCGGGATGTGCCTGTGCTCTACCAACACTGCACATCGGGGTAGGAAGGGGCATGAAGCGAGCAGGAGAGGGACTCTTTGGAACAGCTCTGTTGTGTCACATGGTTCCATTAGGAGTCTGAATCCACTCTGCCGCCCCTGACAACAGAAGTCTCTCCCACCTCAGGGGACACGAGGCAGCGGGGGTTGGGATGGGGGGGGGGGGAGAAGGGAGGTGAAAGTCACCAACACACAGCCTTCCTTTCTTCGCACATCTCTCATCTCCACACCCCGAGGAAAAGCCTGACAGCTGAAACGCCCCACCCGCTCTGTGGAATCCAGAGAGGAAACAGACCCATTTGACTGGAGCAGAAATCCATGCCAATTATTTGCACAAGTGACTCCGCTGGGTAATGTGGTTTCCACGCCATCCTGCCCTTGTTTCCTTATCCTGCATGGTAAACTCTACTGGTATTTGGAAAGGTTTTTGTCTCTGCACAGAGAAGCTTCCTTATTCTTTCTTTCTTTCTTTTTTTTTTTTAGGGCTTTATCTTTGGTTTAGTAAAACAAAGGCCTGGTGGTGTGATGAGCAAGGTGTTGGGTTGCTACCAGCAGGATTGGCCGTTC
>PVJH01035600.1:0-19534 GCA_004026705.1 Nesogale talazaci
CCAAGGCCCGAAAGAAAAGAGCAGAAATGTAGAAAAAGTCTGGATAGAAGTCATCATCAAGATATGCCCATCTCAGACTTGGTGAAAATAAAATAAATCCTCCCCTATAAAGAGTAGCGGCTTGCTCACCACCTCTTGTATGATCCATACGTTATGAGTTAGACTACTTTTTTCTTTGTTCTTGCTTTTAATGTACTACTTGCCTTTGTGGACTTAAGCTTGTGTCAGAAGTAAATACAAATCTTCTCTCGGTAAAATGAAACAAAACACAAATTCCTTTAAAACAGGTCATTGTGAACTTTCACAGAATACATCTAAAATAACAGCTGGCGATCAAATATCGCAAGACAAAACAGAACACCAGCATGCTTGAGAAGCAGCAGGGGCTAATAATTTTACAAATAGTACACCCAGGGGAGGGAACTGTCTGAGAGACTGAAAATGCTTGCACTTGATATGTTAAGGAACTAGAAAGGTGCACCCAAACGTGAGCAATCTCAAGGCCCTCTACAACTCCATTACATTTGAGAAGGTAAGAAACAGAACTTTCAGGAAGAAAATAATTGAAACTAAAACTAAGAAGAAAAGATAAATAGCCTATACACTTCTGAAGCAGGAATTAATGAGCCCAAAATATGAAATCAATTGTATTATGAAAAGCCAGTGTAGAGAGTCAAGAAAATATATGAAACAAATGAATCATGTGGCATAGATTGAAAATAATCCCCAAATATCAAGGATTTTGATTATACGCAGGAGTCCATGTATGACACAAGTGGTTACATGTTCAACTACTAGCTTAATGTTGATGACTAGAATCCACAGGCATCTCCAAAGACAGCGCTGAAAATTCAGTCTTGAAAACTGCAAGGAGCAGTCCCCCTGTGCATGCCAACTGCCACCACAAGTTGGAATCAACCCAATGGTAGCCAACAAGAGTAGAAAGTATAGAAAGAACACAACAAGAGTAATAGTCAAGAAAATTAGGCATAATAATTTTCCAAGTTTGAATATATATAATAGAAAAATAGCAGTCAAAGATCCAAAGGATAGAATGAGCTATCTTACAAAGCACTTTCAAAGAAGCAATACACATTTAAACCAGCAAAATGGTGAAATGATTCTTACCAAAGGCTGAGGTAAAGTAAATGTGCACTCTTACTGTGCTCCTAAAGAAGGTTTTGTGTTTCTATTTTCTGCAGTATGTGCAGACATTTACATCTTCAAAACCTGAAAACATTGGCTCCTAACAGGACCTATCAAATGAATTTCTATTTGCTGTTTTGCAGCAAAATAAATAATAATAATAATAACCTCAGAGAAAAGAATGACCTAGGTAAATCCAATGAAATATATGCAAGACTAATACCCTGAAATCACATCAAAGATCTTAAAGAGGGCCTACATACATGGGAAAACTGGTAAACTAGGTCGGTGAAAAAGAGGAAGCCACTCAAGGAGATGGATTATGGATTAGCCCACAGACTGCATCAACAGGCTCAAACATAACAATTGTGAGGATGGTCTAGCAGACTTTTTCTGTTGGAACTGCCTCAAAGACATTCAACAGCAGCAAGCGTGGGAAGGCTCCGTGGTGGCACTGTCCAATGAGCATATGGAATCAATTGTATTATTAAAAGCCAGTATAGAGAGTCAAGAAAATACATGAAACAAATGAAGCATGTGGTCATAGATTGAAAATAATCCCCAAATATCAATGATTTTTTAATCAATCAACTAGTGGCAAGAAGGTTTTTAATTCCAACCTTTATTTCTTTTGTAAAGATTCACAGAAATCCTTTACAAAGGATTGTTATAGATCCTTAAAGGGTCTCTATGAGATGGAATGTATGTAAATATTCACTTACTGCTATCAAGTCAACTCTGATTCACAGTGACTCTACAAGACATAGCTGAACTTTCCCTGTGAATTTCAAAGACTAAATCTTTACAGAAGTAGAAAGCTTCATTTTTTCTCTTGGTATGTGAACTAGACACTGGAACTTGTTAAAAGGCTACTATTTTTTTTCAAAATGTAATATAAATGAGTTCAATCCCATTCAAATTCCCAATAAGTTCTTAAAAATTGTTTTGTGGTGCTAAATTCTTAATGAAAATTTAAATACATAGACTAGCTAAGGTGAGCATGACAAAGTAAAACAAAATTGGCAGGCATCGTGTACTGCCTTCAGGCATCACTGTCATCATACAGTAATTAAAAGGGCATGGCCTAGATACAGAAATGGAAAGTACATCTATGCTAGATTAATTGACATTAGTGTCCTCAGAGTTCAGAAAGGTTTCCTATGTTGGAGAGTACCAAATGGGGCCCTAAAACATTGTGAGATGCCATCTAAGGTGCAACCAGTGGTTATCCTCCAACCATAATGAAGAGTACTACACCTCTGAAGACATTGAAAATGCTTAGTCCAGTAGAATAATGGCCCATGGGAACCTAAGTTTCTACATCCTGAAGCCACAAAAACTCAACACTGCTGGGCTACCTATATAAATTACTCTGAAAAGGAACACATTAGAAGGTCTTAATTGGGAGAAAAGAGTAAATGGGACACCCCCAGCCCATATGGTCTTTCTTCAGCCTCCATGTCTGGAATTGAACTCATCCTCCCATTAGAATAATCAATCACTTAAGATCAAAAGGGCCGCTTTAACCAAGTACAAAACTCAGAGAGTTAGGAAAGAATAAATGGGTGTTAGAAGTACACTGGAGAAGTAAGGTATGTTACAGTGAGGGAACTTCGATGAAACAAAATGTGTGTGAACCATTGAATGTAAAACTATGCTCTCAGTAGGCCTTTGTCTCTTTCACAATAAAAAGTTGTAAAAATGGAAAGCAGAGAAATGAAACAATACCAAATTTGCACTTCCAAGTCCACATAGAAGAATCATCTAATTTAGGAAAAGTGGGAAAAGTAAACATCAAAAAGATTTAAAAAATCTTTTCACTAAATAGTATGGGAACATCTGGGCATTTGTATTAAAAATTTTATTCCTCTGTTTCTGCAAATCATGCAGAAAATCTAATTTGGTAGAGCGATAATTTGAAGTATGTAAGACCCTTTACAAACAGAGTGTACAGAGGACTTACGTAAGTATTTTCATGATTGTGGGGTAAACAAAGACTTTTTATCAGGAAAAAAAAAGATCTAACCAGTAAAATATTTTACATTAAATTGCAGCAGAATTTAAATCATGCACTGTTCCAGTGAAATAGCAGCCCCACAAGAGGGAGGAGCTGACAGGTTTGAATCTCCACCTTATGGTTAGAAGCCTGATGCTTCCTCTGTTGTGCCATCAAGCCTCTCTCAGAGACCAATATTTTTATTGTTAGGTACCATTAAGTGGTAGCATAAATTGCCATAAACACATCTTTGCAATAGGATGATAAATAAAATGTTCCACAAATTTGGAGGCAAAGAAGGTCACCAAGCTACTTTATGTTCATTGTGACACAAATAAAATAAAAGGGAGGTTCTTAGATGAGGCAATAATTACCCCTGTAGTAGAGTTTAAGTTCTGATCATACTTTTGCAGAAGGTTATGGATTACAGTAAAAACCCCACATCCATTTGCATAATTATCACATATTAAGCTTCCATTGAATTCCTCCTGATCATTTGACAAGACACAGAAAGTCTTACCCCAGACAGAGAGCATAGGAAAATGGGTTGCCTTAATCCCTCTCCAACCAGCTCAACGAGGAGCAGTCTCTCTCTCAAAAGGACTTGCCTGGGTGTGTTTTTGATGGAGATTACAGATGTGGGCCTAGTGCTGGGCTCTGCACAGTTGTCGGGTAGGCAAAGGAGAAGATTGTTCTGAATGATGTTGGGGAACTCTCAGTGCTACACCGGCTCTTGCATAGTCTCCACTCTATGGTAGGAGTGGGGAAATGGAAAGCAGAGAAATGAAACCATCAAAACCAGCAGTGGCAGCAATTAGCTGCTGTTCAGAAACTTCCCGCTCCATGTGGACTGCTCTAACTCCATGTGTTGCAGAGGAGAACTGACTGTGACTTTTCAGAAGTAGACTTCTTTCTTTCAGTTATCTGTGACATGAATCCACATCACCAATCTCTCCTTGGTCGACACATGTTTACCCAGTCGCACCACCCATCGACTCCTTGTTGGGTACCTTCCAATTTGCTTTTACTTACAGGGACTTTGGGTATAAACAGAAGGAAACAATGGCTAGGCTACCGCAGCTTCAAGATTGTTATGATTGAGCCAATTGTTGCCACCACCGTGCCAATTTTCTCCTTGAGGATACACTTCTTTTTCACACACTTGGATTTTATGAAGCCTGATGACATTTTCCTGAGGCTGGTCTCTCTGGATACATGTGCAGATACCATGTGTAAGATGAAGTCTCATCATCTTCACTTCCAGGCACATTCTATTCTGCTGTCCTTCTTCCATGACATATTCACCGGTTTTCCTGGAAGTCCATTGTGCATTCAATATTCTTTTCCAGTCTCGTAATCCAAGTGCTCAGTACTTCCAAAGTCTTCATTGTTCAATATCCAATTGTCCCAGGCATATGAGGCAATAGAATATGCCATGCCTGCGTCAGGAATAACTGAGTCCTCTAAGTAACATCGTAGCTTTTCACCACTTTAAAGAGATCCAGTGCAGCAAATTCACCAATGTTGACCAAGAGATGAGCATCATTTAACCTCTTGGCTGCTACCTCCATGAGCATTAGTCATGGATCCAAACAGATGAGATCCTCGGAATCTCTTCTCTATTTATCACGATGTTCCTTACTGGATCACTTGTGAGGATTTTTGCTTTCTTTGCACTGAGGTGAAATCCATACTGAAGGCTGAGATCCTGGATCTTCATCAGCACATGGTTCAAGTCCTTTCTTGTCCATCAGGCAAGGTTGTGTCCTCTGTGTGTCACGGGTTGTTAGCAGCCTTCGACGTCCTCCAATCATGTTTTTCATACTGGCCCCTTCCCCAGGTCCGTCCTCAGTGTACAACTAGAATAAATATGGTAAAGGATAGTCTGGTGAACATCTTTCTAGATTTTGAACCAGACAGTATTCGCTTGTTCTATTCAAACTACCACCTCTGTTCATGTGAATGCTCTGCATGGTTATATAAGTTACACTAATAAGATGTTTTAAGTATAAATGAATCATATCAATTGACTACTATACATATGAAAGTCGGACATTAAATAAGAAAGACCAAAGAAGAATAAATGAGTTATGGTACAAGGAAAATTGAATGTACCATGGACTGCCAAAATAAAAAGCAAAACAGCAGATCTGTCATAGAAGCAGAGCAGCCAGAAATACGGAACACTCCTTAAATGCAAGGCTGGCAAGACTTGGTCTGATGTACTTCGGACATGTTATCAGGAGAGGTCAGTCCTTAAAAAGGGATATCTTTCTTGGTAGAGAGGCAGGGAAAAGACAAGACCTTTGACAAATGGATTGACACTGTGACTGTCCCACTGGACTAGAACATGAGAACCATTGTGAGGAGGAAGTAGGACAGGATGGTGTTTTGTTCTATTGTACACAGAATTGCTATGAATTGGAAATGGCGTCATGGCATTTAATGTCATTGTTTGATGTCCATCATTTAATTTGGGGACATCGGCTCTGTGCATTTCTTTCATCGTTTCCAGCATGCTTCCAGCATGATTCAATATTTTGCCCACGTTTTCCTTCAACTTTTCAACTCAAGGCTTGAGGTTTTGCTTTTTCTGTTTTTTCAACTTAAGATAAACTGAGTGCCCTTCCTTCTTGGATCCCTAACTTTAGGTTTTCACACATTTAATTATACCTTTATTGCATTTTCCTTTGCTGACCTTTGAATCCACAGTGAAAGCAAAGAAGATGGACATAAATGATGGCTTATTTAGAGCTATAATACTAAAGTAAGGTGACTATCTCTCTCACTGGCTCCACACTCTTCATGGGGGATAGCAATAAGCATATCCATTTATTTATATTTTATTTGGAAAGGATGCAATAAAGCTTACTACTATTTAGCAAACCAATTTTTTCCTGCTCTCCTTCAGTCTGTGTGTCATATGGACATAGGTTACATGTTGTTGCTATTTACTACCCTCAAGGAGTGACCCAATGTGACAATGTAGAACAGACCCCCAAAATGTTCTTGACTGTATTTATGGGAAGCAGGCTGCCTCGTCTTTCTCCTGCAGAATCACCATGTATGTGTGAACAACCAGCCTTTATGATCAGCAAGAGACCACTGAACCTCTGGGGTGCTTTCATATTTTGCATATGGAGCTCTTTGGGGTAAGTATGAGCTGATGAAAAGACAGAAAGATCGGGAGCAGTTCTCTTCATTTGCTCTGACCAGTTTTGTTTTGCAGCTTAAATGACTGCTGCGGAGTGGGTTCCAGCTCATACTGACCCTATGAGAGAGAGAAAACACTATCTGGGCTTCTAAGGCTTTAAATCTTTACGAGAACAGAAAGCTTCAGCTTGCTTGCAAGGAGTGCCTGATAGATTTGAGCTACTAAGCTTGTGGTTACCACTTGATGCAAAACTCATGAGGCCATGGAGTCTCTGCATTGTGGCTTATGTATGCTTCATTAAAGAATATAGAGATGTTATCATGTTTTAATGCAATTTTCCAAGACCTCATAAATGGCTTCGTGTTTTCTGTAAATTAATCTTGAATTGAAGATACTTCTGATTACTATAGTTCAAGAGAACTGCTTTAAAATGGCAGATCAGACAATGCTACAGTTGAATTCTGTGTCAGCCAAATAACAAAATAAGAGAGCAATGTGATCTTAGAATATAATAAGGCAGCTAAAACAAATTCTAAACCATCAGAATTATTTTATACTACAGGTGTATCTCAATTACTCTTGACAATGAAATTGGCAAAATATCTATGGTGTATTGCTATATTACTAGCCATATTATAAAGTCATTATGAGTAGCAGAACTCTGAAGATGTAAATATGCAAAATTAAATTACTATAATTTTCTTTGCAATATTAATAGGCGCATGATAAATTTAATTGAAATTTTAAAAATTCAAATGAAATCATATGCAGTTTGAATTCCAATTAATAATTGAATAAAGGAAAAATTTATGACCTATTGAGAAAATATTTTGTCTCTTGACACTCAAAAATGATTAAGATGATAAAATATGATGAAAAATAATAATATAGTTCTTGTAAACACACAGTAGTGAAATTTGCATGGAACCTATTGCTAATGATTTGAGTGAAAACTAATGGGATATATCTTGTCTTTAGGAAAGGAAATTTGTTTCTATAATTTTATAATAGAATGGATGTTTTAGATTTATGTGTGTATGTGTATTTGCATCACCGGTAAATAACTTTCCTAGTGAAAGCACTGTTTATGCAAAAAAAAAGACAAAACCTGAAAACATTAGGCCATGAGCTAAGTGGTGCATTTGGCTGGGTTTACAAAGTGACTGGGAATAAGTTACAGAGATACCACCTACTTTGAAAGTCACTCATAGCAAAAAATTAAAAATTAAAAAAAACAGAAAGTCACTCATAGCATCCTTCACCAACAACTTATTTAAATAGACTTTAAAGGTTATGATATAGAGTATAGTAGAATCATCAATAAAAGCACACATTGTGAAATTAACACTTAGCATTGTGTAATAAAATGTGTGCAGATTATGAAACTATTTTGTGCCACATTGACATTCTCTAAAAGTCTCATAAGAAAATACCTAATCTAATAAAAAACATCAAAAATCAGTGAGCACATAAACCTTACGGGGACCACTATATTTTAACTTTGCCTTTTACAATTACTATTCCTGGTATATGCTTTATGTTGTAGATAGTATATAGATATATTTTAGTAGTAAATTTATAATTTTTTTCTCTTGGTCCTTCATATTAAATAAAATTTCTAAATAAGTTCAGAATATTAATATTTTTAGAACCTTGTTCAAAAAACCTTGAAGACCACTGTTTTAAATTTAAAAAGGTTCCCTGGTGGCTGTGCAATATGCATTGAACTGCTAACCACAGCCAGTGGTTCAAAACTACCAGCTAGTCTACAGGACAAGGGTGAAACTGGCTGAATTTTGATTTAATTTTGAGAATCCAATGTAATATAAGTCAACATTCACTCAATACCAGTGAGGCAGCTATGAGTTTTTTATGGTAAGTTGTAGAAAGAGACATGAACAGGAAGACAGCATGAGAGTAGTCTGAAATAAGGGAGGTTTTCACTAAACCAAAGATGTTTGTGTCTTCTATATCATAACTGTCAACCACCATTCTCCTTGACTGTTTTAATCAAGCCATTGCCCAGGAAGAAGCACACCCTATTTTAGGGACAGAAGCTAAACATAAAAATCTCTCCTGGTCATGCCAAGAAAGCAACTAAAATACTTTAACAAATCCCACTGATAGTTGGATTCCCAGAGCACATCTCCTTGCAAAGTGTTCATGTCTTTATAAAAGAGGCAGGAAATCATGTGCAGAATCATATGCAGGGTGTCATAGAGAAGGAAAAGATATTTTTAATTTTCAATGGTTCCTTGAGCAGGTTGTTTCTCAGAATGTGCATTTAGACCAGGTAAGTGAAGCAGGAAGATAACAAAGTTTAATAAAATGAATACAGTATTTTATTTAGTTTTGTATTAATCCAAAAGGGAAATTTATCTCTTTTAAAAGAAGGTACAGTAATTTGTTTTTTACTCCGAATTTTCTATCTGAGCAAGTTTGCAACATTTTAGATATGTTAATGAAAGTATTGTTTGCTTGATTACTAAAGCAGTGAGAAACTAAGCTGTCACTCTATCAAAGGGCTTTATTACTGAACACAATAAATATACATTTCAAAGACATATGATCTATGAAATCTCCTACCATGAGCACTACTGTGTTGGTGGATTTAAATTTATATGCTCTACTATTACCAACTATTACTTTGAAAATTAAATAACAAAATAACGTTGCTAATAATTGGTCAATATTCTTCTCATTTTCTTCATAAGAACATCTGGAATCTTCTGAGTTGAATAAATGGATCTTAGGAATGCATCTTTCGTGACTGAGTTTATTTTACTAGGCTTTTCTGGGCCATGGGAACTTCAGATTTTCTTCTTTGTGACATTCTCCTTAGTCTACGGTGCCACTCTTATGGGAAACACGCTCATTATCATCACAGTGACATTTAGTTCAGCCCTTCGATCGCCCATGTACTTCCTCCTTGGAAACCTCTCTTTTCTGGACCTGTGTCTCTCCACTGTTACCACACCCAAGATGATCGCAGACTTGCTTGCAGAACACAAGACCATTTCCCTGTGGGGCTGCATGGCCCAGATGTTTTTTATGCACTTCTTCGGGGGTGCTGAGATGACGCTTCTGATAGCCATGGCCTTTGACAGGTATGTGGCCATATGCAAACCCTTGCACTATAGGACTATCATGAGCCACAGGATGCTGAGTGGTCTTGTGGTAATGTCTTGGATAATTGGTTTTATACATACCATGAGTCAGATGGTCTTAACCGTGAACTTGCCTTTCTGTGGCCACAATGTCATAGACAACATATTTTGTGACCTTCCTCTTGTGATCAAGCTCGCTTGCATTGAAACATACACCCTGGAGCTATTTGTCATTGCTGACAGTGGTCTACTCTCCTTAATCTGCTTCATCCTCCTGCTTGTTTCCTACACTGTGATCCTGGTCACAGTCAGACAAAGGTCCTCTGGGGGGCTCTCCAAGGCTCTGTCCACCTTGTCTGCCCACATCATTGTGGTCACTCTGTTCTTTGGACCTTGTATCTTTATTTATGCTTGGCCATTTAAAAGTTTTTCAGGAAATAAAATACTTGCTGTATTTTACAGTGTTATTACACCGTTATTGAATCCTCTTATCTATACCTTACGAAATCAGAAAATGCAAGATGCTATGAAAAAATTACAGGCGCAACATGTTGGTTCCACGGAGACCTTCTAAATTTCAGAACTGTATCATTAAAAATACTCAAACACTAGGTTAAAAAAGCTGAATTATACATGATACACAATTTCTTCTTAATTTAGAATCCATATCAATACAAAAAATAACAAACCATTATAAATTCATATTCAGTACTAACAATTTATGGTTTGTAGCCAATCACTATACAGAATTTAATGTTTTCCATTGAAGTACAAATTTATTAATGAAAAAATAAATTTCAATTTTATTTCAGATGATTTTAAAAGATTAGATACACATCATTCAATGGTATCTATAAATATTAACCATGAATCATAAACCATTATCAAGTAATATATATTAAGTGATATACTCACTGTCACTGCCGACTCACAGCAACCCCTGGTGGGTTTCTGAGACTCTCATTGTTTACCTGAGTAGAAAGTCCAGTCTTTTTCCTGCACAGCCCAGTCTTTCTCCTTAAAAAAACATTACCGCTGATTTTGAACAGAACTGCTAACCATGAGGGTAGTAGCCCAACAAATAACCATATCATATATTCTGCATGATTAAAATAGTATAAATATAAGATTCTACTATCATACGCCACAAAGACAAAAGATAAGATTCAGTCAGTCAGTGTGCTAATATAATGAATTTAAGGTGATTCCTCATGAAAACATCAAAGAACAATTTAAATATTGAAACCAAATACACTGTTATAAAAATCATATTTAAGGGATGCCGTAATATGTATAATTGACTTTCACATACTGAAAATTAAAATGAAATTGGAAGTATGCACCTTTGTATAATAAATCATGTAATTTTTTTCTTCTAAGAGTTTTCCATGTGATTTCATGGAGGTGTGTAATTCTTAAAGCAAATATAAACTTAATGCATTATTTTTATGTTTCTGAGTTGCACACAGTGGGGGGAGCAGACATAATTTAAATATCCTTTCAAGATACCAATATTTTCATATTGTCAAATGGGATTAGTGTTCCTAAAGAGAGACATAAGTTCTTTACCCAAAATGTTTGAGCATAATGTCATTAAAATGCAATTCTCAGTGTCATTTGCTTTATTAAAAGTATTTCAAATCGAGCACTGGTCTCTAAATACCTATTTAATATTTTCCAAAGAGCTTTGATTTCTTTTTTAAATCATAGCTGCTGTATTTTCAATTATTGGTGTATATTAGAATAATTATTTATGTAATTATGGATATATGATTTTTGGTCAGGCTATATGTTGCTTATATCTCTAACATTGACACATAACTTGCCACTTAGTGTTTAAATTACACTTATTGAAAAATAAGGAAAAATGAAATAACAATATTTAAACAGATTTTTGTTTGTCTTTGTTTTTGATCTACTATTGAGGTGTACATGAACTTCTACGATAAGATAATATATGCTAAAGTAATATAAATACATAAACATATTAGTGCTTATACATTTTTAATTGTGTTGAAAAGATTAGAATTCTAGAATTAGAAAGAGGGCAACATTTACTATTAGAAATTATTTTGGACTTTATTTCTCCATAGCAAACAAACAAATCACTGCTTTAGGAAGTTTATGTCATATGAAAAAATACCTACATATTTGTATGGAGAAAATGCATTTTGTGGTTGTTTAGGTCATTAATACAGTTCGGAAAAAAGTATTTCACACTATTTTTTGTGTCTTGAAATAAAGGGCACATAAGATCTTAAAAATCTGATAGGAAAAGTTCTAAAATGCCAGCATCTTTTAAGATAACTTTTATGTCAATAAATATGTTCAAAGAAAATAAATGATATGACATCTGAGACCCAGTCGAATGTTTGAAATTTCAAGGACATCCACAGAATACCTTTGGTATAGCACTACAAATTGGACATTTGATGTAGAGACTCAAAAAGTCAAACTCACTGTCATTGATTTGATCCCTTTTATGGAATGATGGTTAAACGTCATATTGATCTCAGGTGTCATTTTCTCAAACCTTTGAATGTGATGAAGAAAGTATAAAATGAGATTTAATAAGGACCAGGGAGGGAAACGTTTTGGAGACCAAGCTAAAGGCTCAAACACAGAAAAGAAAACAAAGTAGAACAAAGTCTGAATAGCAGAAGCAGTCATCCAGAGAAAACACCCAACTCAAACATGGTTCTTGCTGAAATAAAATAAATACTTCCATAAGAAGAGCTTTGGCTGATTAACACATCTTGCATGGCTCATACATAGAGATGAGAATATTTTCATTATTATTACACATGCAGCTTTGTGGGATTAGGCACTTGGCAGAAGTAAAAACCTATCTTTTCTTGGGAAAAATAAAGTTCTCCTTCAGAAAAGGTCATTCTGAACTTTTACAGAATGGTTCTAGAATAAGAACTCACAATCATAAGATGCAAAAACACCACCTTTTCAGAATTGTCATAAAAATCGTTTTCCAAATATTACATATTTGGAAAGTTTGGGTAGAGATTGTAAAATCTTACTGGAAATAGATTTTAAGGAGTGAAAGGACAAATTTGAATGTGAGAAATCTCAAGACACTAAACACAAGTTACACTTGGAAAAGAGAACAAATTTTCAGAAAGAAAATAAAATAATTGAAACCAAAATTGGAAAAATATATGAAATATGCAGATTTGAAGAGACAATCAGCAAACTTAAAGTTAGAATCACTGTTAAATACAAGAGACAAGAAATAGGAGAAAAATAGAAGTAGATAGAAGTTAAAACATGAAATATAACCTGAGAGGATATAACTCAAATATCAATGATATAATTATAAACAAGAGGATCCCTGTTTAACTGTTGAACAATTAGCTAAAGGTTGATGACTCAAATCTATTCACTGACGTCCCCAAAGGCAGGTCTAGTGATATGTTTCTGATCCTTCACAGCCATGTAAACCATATAGATTGAGTCTACTCTGAACACATATTGTAGTAGTTTCATAATACATGATACACAAGGAGAGGGTTACAAGTGAAGGGCTGGAGGCTGGTCTGTCAATCAAGATATAACCAATGAGACCTCTGTGTGGGCATGGCCCTCTCCTGGGGATTCTGGGACCTTCTGTATTTCCTCCTTGAAGTCAGGAGATACACACACTCTCTCTCTGCTCACTCCCTGAGAGATGTTCTATTGACAAAACCCATGGCACTACACCCTGGGAGCTGGAAAAGCCACATGGGCCTACCCCAATACAACCAGACCTCTGGATCCAGTGAAGCCATGTAGAGACCCCTGCCAGCACTAAGATGCTTACAACACCACTAGATTCACAATACTTCCAACCCACTGGATTGTGCTCCTCCTGCACTTGACATCATTGCATGTATTTCGTGAGTCTGAAGAGGACTTTATACCTAGGTATCAGACACATGGACTAATATTGGGCTTATGGACTTGATCTGGACTGAACTGGGTCATATTCTTATATCCAATTGCTCTTATATAAACCTCTTTCTTACATACATGAGAATGTCAATGAATTTGTTTCTCTACTCAGACTAACACTCATATCTTAAGTGGAAGTCAGCTCAAAGGTAACAAAAAAAAGTGGAAATGAATAGATAGAAGGTAGGAAATATTATACTCAACACAATTATCACTAAGAGTTTTCTAAACTTTGAAAAAACATAATGAACCCGTAGATTTTAGAAGCCCAATGGGAGAATATATAAAAATAAACCTAACCTTGGCATATACTGTGATAGTTACATAACCTGGTGTCAACTTGTGAAGAGATGAAACCAAGCTTGTCAATCCAATCACAGCTTGATGACCTCATTTAGAGGTGCCATGGATATAAATAGCTTACTGGAGGCCTGGCACGCTCATCCTGTGTGAAACATGCCTGTTGATAAGCCAACCACATGGAGCTGCACTGATTGAACCAAAGTCCTGAAGCTGGAGGAGTCACATGGATTAACCAACACACCAGTGCTGAGATTCTTCCACAAACACTGGATCCATAGGACTTTCCACCTACTGGCCTGTGATCTTTCTTCCTGTATTCAACATCATTGCATGTGCTGTGTGAGTCTGAAGAAGAATTTATAGACTGGTAACAGATATATGGATTTATGGACTTGACCTGGACTGTGTTGGGTTGTTCTCTCAATGTACAATTGCTCTTTGATATAAAATTATCTCTTACACACATATGAATGTTTCCCTACATTTGTTTCTCTAGTTAACCCAGACTAACACGTATGCCCACCAAACAACAAATCATCACGGGAAAAATGTATTAACAGCAGCCAGATACAATAAGCAGATATCTTACAAAGAACTTTTAAATACTAGCAATATAAATGCATGTGAGAGTATGGTGAAATAATTCCCTTAAAGTGGCTGAGACAAATGCCAGCATGCCTTGTGCTCCCAAAGGATTTTGCAGTATGTTCAGATATGTACTGTGTATAACCAGAAAACATTTGCCACTGCTGATGCTTTTGTCAGGTGCCATCTAGTCAGTTCTGACACATGTGCTTATGTTAATTTCATGATTGAGATGTAGAGGTAGAATCTAGCCTGTTAATCTGGAGATAGCCATTGAGTAGCCAATGAGGCCTCTGTGTGGGCATGGCTTTCTCCTGACACTTCTGGGAAATCTCGCAGTATTTCCCTGGTCGAGATGAAAAACTATCTTCCTAGTTGTTGTGAGTTAGTTGTTGGGAGACAACAAGCTATGGACAAGACAAGATGGCAGCATCTGATGAGCTGGAAGAGCCGGAGGAGAAGCCACACAGCTTTACCCTGATGGAGCCAGACCTCTGAAGTGGGAGAAGCCATGTGGAGTTGCTTCTACTACCACTGGATGCTATTGATGGACCCTGAGCCTTGGAAGCGAGGAGCCATAGGGAGACCCGCACCAGCACCGGGGATGCACTCACTGGCCTGTGACTTCATGAGTCAGAAGGAGACTTTATAGACTGGTACTGGCCATATGGGCTAATATCGGACTTATGACTTTGAATTGGACTGGGTTGGGATGCTTTCTCAATGTTCCATCCCTTATGTATATAAACCTTACCCTTATATCCATATGTGTGTCTATGAATTTTTTTCTCTATTCTACCCGGACTAACACACATAGTGACCTTATGGACAGCAGAGGAAACACCACCCTTCCTGGGGCATCCTCACAAGTGTTCTTTTGTTTGAACACATTGTGGTAGCCATTGTGTCAGTCCATCCTATCGAGCACTTTCCTATTTTTTTTTTGTTGCCCCTCCACTTTATAAAGAAAGATGACTTCCTTCAGGCACTGGTCTCTCCTGACAACATACCTAAAGTACATGACACAAAGTCTCACCATCCATGTTTCTAAGGAGCATTCCTGCTGTTCTCCTAACAAGGCGGGATTGTTGATTCTTTTGGTAATCCATGCTGTTTTCAATATTCTTCTCCAGCACCATAATTGAAATGCTTCTATCCTTCAGTCTTTATTATTTGATATCCAACTTTCCCAGGAATATGAGGCAATTGAAAATAACATGGCTTGGCCTAGTTGCACCTTAAGTACCCTCCTTGCTTTTCAACACTTTAAAGAGGTCTTGTGCAACAGATTTACCCAACACATTTGTCATTTTGTGTCTTGGCTGCTGCTTCCATGAACACTAATGATGTTCCAAAACAAGATGAAACACGTGACAATTCATATCTTTTCGCCATTTGTTATGGCGGTACCCCTGGGTTCAGTTGAGAGAAATGTTCTCTTCTGTATATTGAATTGCAATCCAAATTAAAGGCTACAAATCCTTGTTCTTCATCAACAAGTTCTTCAAATTCTCATCAAGTTCAGCAAATAAGATTGTGTCATCTCTATATGGGAGGTTGTTAATAAATATTTCTCCATTCCTGATCTGAATCTTTTTAATATAATCCAGCTTCTTTGATTATTTGTTCATTATAGAAATTGACCAAGTATGGGGAAAGGATACAACCCTGACAAACATCCTTCCTGATCTTTAATCATACACTATACCTCAGCTCTGTTGGCATAATGGTCTCCTATCCATGTATATGCTCCACAGAAGCACAATTAGTTATTCTTAATCTTGAATTCCCATTCTTTCTCAAAGTTAGTCAGTGCCACATAGATGAATAGCTATGCAGGATCCATGAAACACGAGCAAATATTTTTTTGGTATTTTCTGTTATCTGCCCAGATCCAGTTGACAATAGCAATGATATTCTTTCTTCTATGTCCTCTTCTAAATCTGGCCTGAATACCTGGCCTTTCCCTATGTTGCTGCAACAGTTGTTGGATAATCTTTAGCAATATTTTACTTTCATATGATGTCAAAGATATTGTGCTATAATTTGAGCATTCTGTTGGGCCGCCTTTCTTTGGAACGTGTACAAATATGGATCTTTTTTAGTCAGTTGGACAAGTAACTGTCGTCCAAATTTCCTACCATAGACCTAACTGAATGCTGCTAGTGCTTTATCAACTTGTTGAAACATTTTAATTGGTAGTCTATCAGTTCCTGATGCCCTGTTTGGGGCTAATGCTTTCAGTGCAACTTAGACTTGTTCCTTCAGTGCTATTGGTCTTTGCTTAGATGCAACCTCCTGAAATGGTGGAATGTCAATTAGTTCTTTTTGGTATGGTGACTCTGTGTATTCTTTCCATTTCTCTTGGATGTTTCTTGAATCATTAAAATTTTTCTGATACAGTCATTCAATATCTCATGACTTGAACTTATTCTTGAGTTCTTCCTGTTTAAGATATGCTGTGTGTTCTTCCTTTGTGGTTTTCTCTGTCTTTCCAAATTTCACTTGTAAATTCTTAGGCTCTTGTGGACTTGTTTTAATATGCTTCAGCTTGAAATTACATATGAGCAACTGATGTTCTGGTCCACAGTTTGCATCTGGCCTCATTTCAGCTGCTGATATTGAGTTTCTTCATAGTCCCTTTCCACAGATGTACTCAGTCTGATAGCTGCATATTTCACCAGATACCCATGATCATAACTGCTGTTTGTGTTGAAAGGCGGATTCTGCTAAAAACGACGTTCCTAATTGTACACTTTTGACCTTGATTTTATATGACATACATTAGTCTGGTAGGCCCAGTTCTGCTTCTGGGAATGAGTGCTATTCAAGTTTTGCCCTATCGTCAGCCTCCATTATTCTTGTAAATAGTGACTAGCTCCATTACTTAAGAGTATAATCTGTACAGGTCTGTACATTCACATATCGTAGGGTGAAACTGGTCTATACTTGTGTAATTCCCCTTTCTCAACAATGTTTTAAATTCTATTTTTTAAAAATACATGTACTCCATTGTGTCGATGCAGCCTCACAGAAATCCTGTAGAATAGGGTAGAATTGCTCCTTTGGGGTTCCTAGACTGTAGCTTGATGGCAGGAGAAAGTCTCAGGGGCTAAATTAA
Organism: Nesogale talazaci; assembly: GCA_004026705.1. NCBI lineage: Eukaryota > Metazoa > Chordata > Mammalia > Afrosoricida > Tenrecidae > Nesogale > Nesogale talazaci. The sequence continues at coordinate 17,355 of PVJH01035600.1, forward strand.
TGACAGAAAAATAACTTTTGATGCAGGGGAATAATTTATAATGTTTTGTTGTTCTGGTTAAGTATCCTGAAGTCTGTTCTAACCTATAGCAACCCTATGTAGAACAGAAGGAAACACCCTCCATTCTTATGACATCCTCACATTTGCTATTTGTGATCATTGTTGCAGATACAGTCAATTCATATTCTTTATCATCTTCTTCTTTTTCGGTGACCCTCAATTCACCAAGTATGAAGTCCTTTCCAGCGCTCTGTCTCTCCTGATGCCACACTTAAAGTATGGCTTTGTCCCTCCTGATTGAACTCTACCCTGCTTGATGCTATGGAACATCTTATACTTCTTCCGAAGCAGATTTGTTTCTTCTGGCAACCCATGGTGCTTTCAACATTCTTTTCAGGATTATAGTTTAAATGCACCAATTCTTTTTTTCAGTTTTTTAAATTTGAAATCCAACTTTCATTTGTTTAGGAGTTGATAGAGAAAACACCGTTTGGTTCAGGAATATCTCGTCCTCACTGTGACAACTTGCCCGTAGGCAGCAGCTTTACCTAATGCAATATGCCATTTGATTTCTTGGCTGCTACGTTTATGAGCATTTATTGTAGACTCAAGAAATCCTTGACAATTTCAATTATTCCTTCCTTGATGATCATGTTACCATATAGGCATGTTACCATACAGTTGTTAGGATTTTGGTTTTCTATACAATGAGTTACAATTCATGGTTCAAATCCAGCAGCAGCTCTCCAGGAGCAAGGCTGGGCCTCCTACTCCCACCAGGGCAGTGATGACACAAAAACAATGAGTTACAATTCATACTATAGAGGCTGTAGTCATGGACCTTCATGAATAAATGCCTCATGTTAAACTTAAAGTTCTCCTCACTTTACACAAGCAAGGTTGTGTCCCATGCGTACCTGAGTTTGTTAATAATTCTTGCTCCAATTCTGATGCTTTAATCTCTTTAGGAAGCCCAACTACTCAGCTAGCCCTGGTGGCTCACAGGGTTGACGGTTCAAATCCAGAAGCAGCTGTCTAGGAGCAAGGCTGGGCTTCCTACTCCCACTAAGGCAGTGAAGTGAAAGAAGAAAAAAGAAAAGTCCAGCTCCTCAAATTATTTGCTTAGCATGGAGACTGAATACCTGTTTTGAAAAGACACATTCCAGACACACACCTTTCCTGATTACATAGGACAAATAAGTCCTTGTTTTATTAGAATGACTATCTCTTTGTTCATGTACAGGTTTTGCATGAGCACACCTTCATGTTCTGAAGTTCCCATTCTTTTCAATGTTATCCACAGTTAATTTGAGCCTCATTGTGATAGGCAAGCTTGTTGTGCCAACATGGCCAAAGATGATAGTTAAGTCTGTTGTGACGACATGGCCAATGAGCACCAAGATCAATTGAAGGGCGAAGATAGAAATGGCTTTATGAGCTCCACCCTTGCCCTCTTGTTCTTGGCTCTGTGGACCAGCTGGTTGCCTTGTTCATACTGTTCCTCGATCTCCAAGTGACACTACCCGTGGGACACCTAATCGGTTGACTGTGTTGCTGTGAGTTGAAATTCCTTCAAGTCCTGCTTCACCACACTTCTGGAATATGCATCTCTTGAGCTGAGGACTGTCAGACTCCGTCATCTGGCTGTCTGTTGGTGACCTGCTTTGCTGTTTGCTGCTTGAGGCCAGATAGCCTGAATTGCTCTACAGAGGACTACTTAGTGGCCCTCAAGACTCCAAGGACTGCCAATCTAGTAGCTGTCTCATGCAAGTGAGTTGCACCGAGCCATTTGTACTGCTTTATAGATTAGTTAACTGTTTATTTCTTATCTTATATGTCCTTCTATCTATATAAATATATAAAGAGAATTACCAGCATCCTGGTGTTGTTTCTCTAGAGAACCCTGTCTAACACACTCATAGATGAATTTTTTTGCATAATCCATAGGCACATGCAAATATTTTTATGGTATATAAAGATTCATCTGATATAAGCAATGATACCCTTCATCCTACATTCTATTCTGAATTTGACTTGAATCTCTGGCAGCTCCTTGTGGATGCACTGTCACACCCATTATTGAATGGTGTTGATTGTATGCAATATAAATGATATTGTTCAATCATTTCTGCCTTCTTTTGGTCCACATTTTTTTTAGACTCGTCACAAATAAGGATCTC